>JAJKFI010000014.1:3757471-3800402 GCA_029204185.1 Lerista edwardsae
TATTTACATTTGCAACAATGCTCTATTCCCCGATTTAGATAGACTGTCAAAATCATTAATAAGAATTATTTAAAAGATGTCTCAAAGGCAGAGTGGAAGTAAGATCTTCAGCTGCTATTTATATAGTTAGTGAATAATTCTGAAATATGATAACTGAGAAAAAGTTGATCTGAAAATAATTTATAAACAGAGAACAGTAATAATACTTTTGCAAAGAAAGGAAGAGAGCATGAGTTATAAATACCTTGGCCATCTTGATCCCTTGCCCTAAAAGGCAGACACCTATTGAGCTTTTGCCACCATTGAGTTCAGTATATGTAGTATTCGATTCCCTATTTAGCCTAAGCAATATCCTTTCTATAACAGTACAGTAGGACTGTCATCCTCCGATTAAAGACTTTTTAGCCGATTAGTCACATACGTGTTAATCTATTAAGTCTGCATACATCTGCATATTAATAAAACAATTGTTCTGAATTTGAAAAAACGTTCTACCTTTTTAGATGATGCATGCAATGGTTGCAGCAATCAGCTGAAAAAAAGACACTTATGCCTGAGTTTATCCTTTTAAAAATGGTACATATTTTTAAAAGGCACAAGCTGCACTCTTTCACATAGTTTCTTTTCTCTAAAATGATACATGCTACAACAATATTTTAAAAACCTGCTGCCTAATTAATCAGGAAAACTGTTTTAACGTATCACATTTTAAAAGAAATTGGTCAGTATAACAGATTCATCAACTAAGGGCAGGATCCTAAGCCCCATATAGCCAGCAGTATGTGAGTACCACCGGCTAAAAATGTCACGAACATGCCATAAAGCACATTTGCGACACCACACAAACAACCACTGCTGCGCTGAGCGGGAGGCTGGCCAGAGCTCCAGCAGTGACGGCCAATGGTATTTGGGGCAGGGAGAGGCAGGGAATGGGTTGAACTAGGCAGGGAGGATTGGGGCCACAAGGGGTGCGGAGATGGTGGCAGCTTCTGCCACAGCATCCTGAACCCCCTCTGGAACTGGGCAGCCTGACAGCCCTGCACACACTCAAACACGGGTGCAGAGCTGAGGATACCCATTGCCGCTGGCTATGGTCTCCCTGGGGGAAGGAAGCAAATGTCCCCTTTATCCTGAGGAGACCTCCAGCAGTATCCCAGGAGGGACATGATCCGGCTGTCACCATTTTGGCACTGCTGGAGCCCTGGGAACTGCTGGGTTCAGGACTGGGCTGTAAGGCTGTAAGGGCTGTAATCCTTTGCACACTTCTATAACAGCCATTCCCACTGAATATAGTGGGACCTACTTCCCATGTATGCACTGTATCACTAATATCTTGGATTATTTATTTAAATTGTGTCAAATCAGGATTAGCCCCTCTGTCCCTGCCCTCTACACATTCCACTCCCGAGCTTAACGCTCCCGACCTTAATGCATGTCTCACAGGCAATCTTCATAGTGGCTGCACCAGCTGAGTGGGAATGGTTCCTCCTCCCTCCTACTCTTCCAGCTCTGGCTTGCTCCCAAGCAGTAGAGGTCCTACTTCTGGAAGCATTCCCTGGTTACTTTGGTCTCCCCCCCCCTTCCAGAGGCCAATAGAATTGCTCCCAAACGGCAGGGATTCTGCCTCCTAAGAACATCTTGTCATATTCACTTCTGGGAGAAGGCAGGCACTTTCTCCTCCCTCTCTACCCCCAGGGATCAATTGGCCTTCTTCTAGAGACCCTGGAGGGGTCTTGGGAGGATCCCATTGGCTATCACTGGATTTGCAGCACCCTTGAACTTCGTTTGCAAGTTGCATATAAAGAAGAAAATTTAGAGCACAGTCCTAACCTGGAGTTAGGCCAGCACAGTTAGACCAGCAAAGTTTGGCTGGCACAAGGGACACTGTAAAGCGCATGTGGACCACTCTCGGAGTCAGGGAGGATGGCACACATCTGTGTGCTGGCCTCTCTGACTCAGAGAGTGGTCTAAACATACTTTATGGTGTCCCTTGTGCTGGCCAAACTTTGCTGGCCTAATCCTCCAGGTTAGGATTGCGCCCTTAGAGTCATCACATGACTCTGAATTTTCATAAGTGAACTTCAAGGTTGCTGGGCAGGTGAGACCTTGAGTAGACCTCTATGGCCCCCTTATTTCGTCCACCCTCCCGTACCTCATAGACAGACACAAAAACAATAAGGCACAATCTACCCACTCCTACTCACTTTACTCAAGCCTACTCACATGGGGCTTGATGAGAGACCTTCCTGGTAGCACCCAACAGAAACAAAATGGATAACGCAAAACCTTCGAATATAGGAACAGTTACTGCTTGAGACAATAGGTTCCTGGAGCACAAGACAGTTTGAATCAATTGTTCAAACTGACTATAATTTTCAGTCAGTCACTATACTGTTCCAAGAGACAGAGTGACAGTGTAAGCACCACCTAAATGCTGTATTGTTTCCTTACATTTTATTCAGGATGGGAATGAGAGCACAAAGCATTCAACTTGAGGAACTTATTTAGCAACGCAGAGGACATGCTGTGTTCAGAGTCGTGTCTGCAATTGCTCCATTTATTCTTTAAGTGGCTATGATTCCTGCAGATTTATGATACACGTACGCAAGAAGACTCAAAGCCACCCGGGTATAATTGCAGCTCTTACTTGGAGGCAGATCCTTCATTTTGGGAATATGGAAACATCCACGGAGGTGTTTTAGTTCATCATCTTCATCTAAGTAGAAAGCAACGTTCTTATCCACTGGGCTGCACGCTAGCTGCAAGGCAACATTTTCTATAATGGTTACTGGTGTGTCATGAGAAGACAGATCCATTTCTCATTCTAAAAAGAAAGAAAAAAAAGGGGGGGGGAGATCTCTATTTAGACTATTTGCCATGCATGATAGGTATAGTCCAATATAAAAAACTATAGTTACTGTACATCTGCTGAGTTACAGGTTTAGAGCTTTTAAAAGTGAAATGCTTGGAAATGCAAAGGAAAAATAAGACATTCTCAAGTCTAGCATTTTTCAAGGCAGCAAACTGCTGTAGCCCTAAAGCCATTAGTTCTAAATACAATGCTTTCCCTATAAAGCTATATCAGCAACTTCTGTGTTCTACCACTGCTCCAATAGCAGTAACAAATTCTATGGTGTCATTCACACTTGCAGAATCAGAAAGCCGCAGGCAGCATTATTGTTTCTGCAATCTGTGTCTCTGAAAATAGCAGGTGCTTCACCACATTTAAACTTGCATTTTCAAGCCTGAGCAAACTTCAGGCTTTTTTTAATTCCAGAAGTGAATCGAAGGATGGGAAAGTTTTTAGATTGAGAGGCATGACTGGAAATGGGCAGTCCAGGTATTAAAAAACAGTGCAAGGTGAAGCTCAGCTGTGGACCTTTTTGGGTGAATATAGAGCCCTGCACAACAATTGGTTTCCTCGGGGCCTATAAGAAGGGCCTATAACTGAAGGGCCTATAACTGAATCAGTTGCTTCCAACATTCCCAATTTTCCTTCTCAGAGAAATTAAGGAAGACAGCACACTAGTTAATCAAGGTGTATTTCCTAAGGATGTAGATGAATCTGTTAAATTAGTTGTAGACCTGATTCTGAAGCTGGGCCTATAAGAATTGTCTTTCTTTATTTCATTAAACAAGAATACACTACTGGGAATAACTTCTTAAGGGTGCAATCCTAACCAATTTTCCAGCACTGACATAGCTGTGCCAATGGGGCATATGCTGCATCCTGCAATGGAGAAATAGTCACAGAGGCCTCCTCAAGGTAAGGGAATGTTTATTCCCTCACCTCAGAGCGGCATCACCCTTACCCGGGTGCTGGAAAGCTGGTTAGGATTACGCCCCAAATTTCTCAGGGCATAATCCTAAACAACTTTCCAGCACCGGGATCTTGAGAAGGCCTCCGTGACTGCCCCCAGTTTTAGGATGCAGCACATACCCCATTGGCGCAGCTATGTCAGTGCCGGAACGTTGGTTAGGATTGCGCCCTCAGGTTCCTCATTGGCAAGAAAGCCAAAGCCCTGCGCATGAGTGCTTTTATCAGGAGGCAGGAAAAAGCGGCTCAGTGTAAAGTTGGGACAAAGACTTGAGATAAATACACAGTCATCATTCATATAGTATTTTTTCTTTATTCACATTTTTTAAGGTTTTCACATACAACTCCTTAGCTCTGATAAGCCTGACTTTTTCCCATATCCTTCCCCTTCTCTAATCTTACCCTTATTTTGTTTGTCCTGACTCAGTGCCCAAGCAACCATTCAGCAATTCTGTGGCAATTCAGTCAGACCAGGTTTGTTCTGTGGTCATTGTCCACATGGGAAGACAGTCAGGTGTTCAGAAAATGGAGTTGTTTGACTCGTGGGGAATCGTCAGGTCCCGCCTCTGTCTGTGTCAATCATCACATGGAAGGGTTCAGAACTACTTCCGGTTCTTCACAACATTCTTTAAGCAAAGCTGGGATTTTCATTCCGATCTAAGATTGTCCCACTTTCTTTCAATATTTATTTATTTGAAAAAATGTCTATCCCAGGCCTTAGGAGCGGAGGTGGGGCAGGGGGGAATCCTCAACGCCTGGGCTTCCAAGAGGCCCGGGCAATGAAGAAGTAAACTATATAGTACAAAACACATGTATTACAAAATAAATTTGGGTACCTCAGTCTCAGCCTATCCAGGGCTACATTTCCACTACAGCTTTAACCCAGTTGCAGTGCACTTCTACCCTCTTCCCCAATGCATTCTGGAGACTGTAGTTTGTTAACGGTAGCTCTCTCAAAGTCTTTAACAAACTACTCCCTCTAGAATGCATTGGATAAATAGAAGTGCATTGGAAGTGGGTCAAAACTGTAGGGGAATGTAGCTCAGGTCTTCTCCATAAGCACCAACATGTACGAGTACAATTCAAACATGGGAAAGTGAAATTTTACACCTTTAAAGCAGAACTACTAGGCCCCAGTTGTAGATCCCTCTGTTCATTTTACAGAATTCCCAGGCCCCAATAGTCAGCTCCACCCCTTCTTTTAGTTTAATGTGAGTCCAGAACACATGGCATTGTATCACGTTAGTGTGTGTTTTGGTATTGTTTGAAGATGAAATTGCCAGCATGGAGTACTAATAGAAGTCTGGAGAACAGAAAAGAAAAAAAGAGGAAAAAATGAAAATTTTTTAAAAGGCCAGGCAGGTTTCTTTCACCTGGGCTTTGTTTCAAAATCATCACCAAATAACGAGGGAGACAGTGAAAGCCAGTCCTTGGATGCCCCTGCATTACTGGAAGAAGCAAAAGCAAATGAAGAGAACTTTGCTGAGGTAGAAGAAAAGAAACGAAGCGGCACTACTCAAAGTAAGGAAATGATCCCGTTCTGATATGTGTTTTCATTTAGTTTCAATCTTACCCATGCTAAAACTGTCAATGAAAAACTTGTTTGAAACTGTAGTAACATCTGGTTTGTAGGAGAATTTCCCCCTCCCTCCAGGCCCAAAGCCAACTTTTAGCAGCTCTGGTATATCCAATTCAGAGGCCACTGAGGCAGCTTACAACAGTTAAAACAATTTAAAACAAAAGCAATTTAATTATTGTGTATGGGGGGGGGCAACATAGTTTCAATACCTGGATGTTCTGAGGTGGCCTTTAAAAGCAGGCTTTTCCCTCTCAGTGGGACTGAATCCCTGTAATTAAAGGGGCTTCGAGAGCAAGTATATCCTGCTTCCAGTACTCCCTATAGGGCCCTTCAGGAAACCAGCTCAGTTATTATAATATGATGCTGAAGAATATTACCTTTAAAAAAAAAGACAGGACTTCTGTTTTTTTGTTTTGGTACGAAACCTAAAGACATTTTTGTAGCAATTTGTTTACTTGAATGGGTAGGGGAAATCAGCCAATTATTTGACAGGATCAGATTGCGTTTGCATTATATGGAGCACCTATAGAACCATCACAGTTGCAATAGAAAAAAATTAGTAGAAGTGAGAGTGAATCAGAGCACACTGTTGTTTAATAAATGCACAAGTGATAAATAAATGCCCAACTGATGCATCAGTTACTCCAAATGCATTCAACTTGACAAATGTCAACTTGACATTATTGGAAATGTGTGCTGCCTCTGAAATGATAGCACTAAATGCACAGTAGGCAAATCATATTATGTGGTCATGCCCACAAACAGAAAATATCTCCCTACCCCCAAGGTGGCCTCCAGTTGCCTCCTAACCTGCGATGGATACAGTGCAGGCCAGCCGGCCAGCCTGCCTATTCCAGCACAGTTTAGGATTGTGCTCTGAATGACTCATGCGAAGACATATTGCTCTTCCAATCAGATGAATGTAGACAAGAGCTGACAGGAATTAAGAGCTAGCAGTTATAGAGGAACCAGAAGTGGAAAAAGTCAGGAATGATGAGGAGAAAAAGAGAAGTGATGCCTGGAGACAATAGTTCAAAATGACTCACCCTTTTGGAGGACCAAAACGTGTGCACACAGCACATAACCATGTGAATTCACTTTCAAATTTTACTTAGACCACATAGAAATGACTACAGTCACAGTTCCAGTATGGGTTCAAGTTCAAGATGCCTGCCAACAGTTCAAGACGCCTGCCAACGTCATGGAAAATCCAAAGGGGATAAAATAGCCACATGGAACAGCATTCGGATAACAGAAAAGCCCATGTGAAAACATCAAAACAATATACGTAGAGTAACCAGGTAGGCAGGCAGGCAGGCAGCAAGTGGACCCTTGCCTTGCCTTGCCACTGAAAAATGAGCTGCTCTGGGGTTTTGGGACTATTGGGTCACTTTAACATGATGCCAGGCCTCCTTAACATGTTCTGGGGGTGCTGTGGAATACTGTTGCAACTGTTGGGTCAGTTTAAAATAGTCTGAGGCCTCAAAAAGGGCTTTTTTCATGTCCCTTCCTGCCACGACATCACTTCCGGCTTATGACGTCACTTCTGGTGGGCGGGTCCCGACACGTGGTAATCAAAAGTGAGTACCTGTTCTTAAATCATTTAGATGACACCACTGCTCAGCTTGTCCAGACTTCTCCTGCTTCTGCCCCCAAAAGCTTACCAGGCCCAAGGGTTCTCTGAGAGCAACCAGTAGCAAAGAAAGAGTTCTTGCAGTGACTTGTTCCAGACAACAATCCCGCTGCCTGGAAGCATGCTAGACTGGCGCTATAAGATGAGTCACACAATGAGACATGGGGCAGCTTCAAAAAATACTGTTTGAAAACATTGTTCATGTATGTGTGCACTGTGCCCATGATAAAAAACAAATGGTTTGAAAAAAGTTTAATCTGGCTGTTGCATGCAGCATGTGCAGGAATTTAAAGCAGCTATCATATACCCAAAAATTAAAATTGGACCAAATTGTTTATAATTCTACTGTAGTACAGTATTATGCGACTATAAACTGCCACCGCTATGGCCAGGATTGCATGTAGATGTGATGCTCCCTTGTAAAAGGCTATAAGAAATCACTGGATCTGGTTACTGTGTAGACCTCTGCTGGCTTTTGTAGGGCTGGTCTTATTTTACAGAATCAACTACTGCTGGATATTGTTTTTTCCCCAACTGTAATTATACAGAATTATAATCTTAGCATTATTTGGTTCTCTTTCAGTATTGCACAGATCAGTGACTTCCATTAAATCTGGATTCTCAATTTTATTAAATTTTGACGTTACTACAGCATTAAATGTACAGGTCTAGTGACTATGAGGAAAAGCACTGAAAATATCCAATTTAATACCAGCATTATGAAATAAGATAAAACATCTAAAGTGAGAATCAATCAAAACCTTATTGAGGAATGGATTTCCAGAGGCCAAACCCTGAACGTGAAAAAAAGGAAATCATTTAAACTCTGGAATAAAAGTAAGGGTGGGATCAAAGCTAAGTGCTTTTAAGTTCTTTTGTCATTTAAATGGGTGATTTAAGCATGCTATCTTATTAAAATCAATAGGGCTTAAAAGCGCTTAATTTTGGCTGAAATACACACTATGTTCAACAACCATGAAACCGGCGGGGGGGGGGGGCCCAATATCCTAACCATTACTGAGCAGGGCTCTTAGTATTTGACACACCAAAACAGAACTTTTTTTTCCTAAATGCTGTTTCTTTCAATAATCTTTGCTTCGTTGATATGAAAACACATTTCGCCTCTCTGAAACAAGAAATCCAAATGCATTAAAGCTGCAAGCGAGTCTCAGAAAGTCCTACACTGCTCATTTAAGAAACTTGTCAACATAGTGCCAAGGAGGAGGAAGGAATTTACCTTTGGAAGACGAGGTAAATGCTTTCCCCCATTGTTGTTGCAAAGTGTCACTTGTTCCCACATCAGCCTTGGTGCCTACAGTTTCTAGTGTCCGACTTCCTTTCTAATTCTAAGGGCAGACTTTCTTACCTTCAGCTAACAAGCAGTGTTATTTCAGGCAGGATCTCTTCTCTTTTTCCCTTTTCAAAGTGACACTTTCCATGCCACCACCACCCCTCTTCTTCTTTATGGCCTCCTCTATTTGCCTTTTGCTCCTGCTCCCTGGACTCTGGCCTCCTCCCCTCCCCCATGTTGCAGCAGGCCAGGCACCCAATATACTAGTTTGCTCCTTCGTGTCATTTCTTTCCTTCCACATCTCCTTCATAAACCGATAAGAATTTCACAAAAAGGGACTCGGCTTTGGCAGTCTCTGTTTTTTAACACACCAGATGCAAGTCTAAATTAAACAAGCCAGGAAAAATCTATTATATATTCAATCAGTAGAAAAAACTGTCATACCGCATAAAAATGCTACTTTGAAAACACATGAAACAATGACACTGCAGTGGGTGTTGTTTTTTCCTGGCCCCTTTTGCCTTTTATCCTCACAAAAATACACTGCTGACAAATTGTCCTATCAAATTTGGAAGGAAAGACCAAACTAATTAAGTATTCACCATCACGAGTGCAATTTGGATTCTTTTCTGATACATGTGTTGCACGTCCTCTTTAAAAATTTGTTCAGTACAATGATGGTATAATTGCATTATCACATCCTTATTTCATACTAACCTAACAAACTCCAGAAATGTTGTGAAGCATTCAAAAAACACTCTCCGCACTGTTCTCCTAAAAGTGTTAGCCAAGGCAAAACAAGATTCGCTGGAAAAACATTTGCTCTGCCTCCTGAGCTTCCAGTAGCTATTCATCAGGTTGCCAGCAAGTACGAGAAATGTTACTTTTCCACAGTTTTAGGTAGCTCTTATTTTTGATTAACTTATATAAAGACCATGGGCTTTATATAAGTTAAATAGCATTAAAGGCTACTTGAGGAATGCAGTGAATAGCATTAAGCTTGAGGAACTTCTTTTCGTTCCCTCCTCTGTGCTATAATGTACTATGTATGTATGAAATGTACTAATGTACTGAATGTATCACAAAGTCTAGGGCACTGGTTCTCAAACGTACCTTGGTCATAGAGCCCTTCTTTAACTGCGGCTGCTTCTTCCTGGTGCTTCACAGGCACCACCATCTTGGATAACACAAAATCTCATATGATCCAAGATGGCGGCACCCAAGAAAGCCAGAAAGAAGAGGCCACTGAGGACATCACAAAGCACCCATATAACTTTGCTGTGGTGCCCTCAGGCACTGTGGTGCACAGTTTAGGAAGCACTGATCTAAGGCAAAGATTATAAAGAGCTGCAGAATCAGATATGCCCCTGTACACAAACACAATGATCAACAATTTGGGTGACATTCTTATGCACGTCTTGAAAGTAAGTTTCTTGAAAGTAAGTTCCACTGAGTAAGTAAGTGTGCCTAGGACTCCAAATTTTCTTGACCATACCTTTCATTGAACTGTGTGATACTTTCTTCATGAGAAATATGCTTATGGTTAGAGGTGTATGAATACAACCCAAAAGCAATCAATACATTGAACTGTTAACAATGAGCCTTCTTAACTGTAACACTGAGGTCAAGGTTAATGGATTGTGAAGTCAAACCTTCAGCAAAGATATAATTATGTAATTAAGTATGTTGTGCAATATGGTGCTTGCATCCGCAATAGCAGACTATGACATGCTGGAATGAGAAAAAGCTGAGTTACCAAGAAGAATTTATGCAGCTATCAACCTTATCAAAAACTGCAACAATCTAAAAAATGGAAAATTCCATATCCCAACAAATCCTGTCTTTCTGACTTAAAGTAACGCTATCCTGCTGCTTCTGCCATTTGGTTCAGCAAGCGATGAACATATTTTAACATTTAACCCAATACACAGAGTGTGCTTTGTGATGAACGACTGCCCTGCTCCCTCTGGTTGGTTTGATTAGGTTTGGTTTGGTTAACCAGTTTCCCAGCCTGAGGGTCATGACCCCTAAGGGAGTCGTGACCCAATTTTCAGGGAGTCACGGAGAGCTTAGTGCCGCCATCTTGGAAGCTTCTTTTGAACAACCATCTGTTGCGATCTTGAAAGGCAGAGCTTAAGGAAGTGGAAAGAACATGAGGTATTTATTTATTTATTTATTTTTATTTAAGAAATTTCTACCCCGCCTTTCCTCTGCCAAGGCAGATGTCCAAGGCGGCTTACAATATTAAAAAGGATAAAAATAAAATATAACAGTTAACATTAAAAACAGTTAAAAACAGTATTAAACAGTAAACAATCAAGATTAAAAAACACAAACAATTTAAAAACAATTAAAAAATAAAATAAGACACAAGCCCCGTGGATCATAATAACCAGCCAGCCAACCTGTCAGCAATTAAAAGCTTTTTGGAATAAAAAGGTCTTCAGCCCCTGCCGAAATGTAAACAGAGAGGGAGCAGTTCTCAATTCGAGGGGAAGGGTGTTCCAGAGTTGGGGGGCCACCACCGAGAAGGCCCTCTTCCTGGCCACCACTCCTCTTACTTCTCCTGGTGGCGGCACAGTCAGAAGGGCCCCCCCAGATGATCTAAGAGTACGGGTTGGATTATATAGAAGGAGGCGGTCCCTCAAATACCCCGGACCCGAGCCGTAAAGGGCTTTAAAAGTCAAAACTAGCACCTTGAATTGGGCCCGGAACAGAACCGGCAGCCAGTGTAGTCGCCGAAGCAGCGGCTCGACAGAGTCAAACCGACGTGCCCCAGCAACCACCCGAGCCACCGCGTTCTGTACTAGTTGTAATTTCCGGACCGTCTTCAAAGGCAGCCCCACGTAGAGCGCATTGCAATAATCTAATCTTGATGTCACTAGGGCATGGGTCACTGTGGCCAGGTCCGCACAGCTCAGGTACGGCCGCAGCTGGCGGATCAGCCGAAGCTGAGCAAAGGCTCCCCTGGCCACCGCCGACACCTGGGACTCCAGGTGTAGCTGTGAATCCAGGAGAACCCCCAAGCTGCGAACCTGCTCCTTCAGAGGAAGTGCGACCCCATTCAGAGCAGGACGATAGTCCAATACCCGAGCTGTGGATTTCCGAACCAAAAGCACCTCTGTCTTATCCGGATTTAATTTCAGCTTGTTCGCCCGCATCCAGCCCCCAACTGCCTCCAGACAGCGATCCAGGACCTCAACCGCCTCCTCAGAATCAGGGGGAAAGGAGAGATAAAGTTGGGTGTCATCAGCATATTGATGGCACCCCACTCCGAACCCCCGGATGACCTCTCCCAGCGGTTTCATGTAGATGTTAAACAGCATGGGGGATAAGATGGAACCTTGCGGCACCCCAAACCTAAGAGGTCGGGGTGCCGAACAAGAGTCCCCCAGCACCACCTTCTGGGATCTGTCAGCCAGGAAGGAGCGGAACCACTTCAAAACAGTGCCTCCAAGCCCCAACCCGGCCAATCGACCCAGAAGGACACCATGGTCGATGGTGTCGAAAGCCGCCGAGAGGTCCAGCAGGACTAACAGGGTCGCACTTCCCCCGTCCATCCCCCGGCGCAGGTCATCCACCAAGGCGACCAAGGCAGTCTCCGTCCCGAACCCTGGCCTGAAGCCAGATTGGAATGGGTCCAGATAATCCGTTTCCTCCAGAACCCTCTGAAGCTGGGACGCCACCACCCGCTCAATCACCTTGCCCAGAAATGGGATATTGGATACTGGCCGAAAGTTGTTTAAATTTGAGGGATCCAGGGAGGGCTTCTTCAGGAGGGGGCGAACCACCGCCCGCTTCAAAGCAGGCGGGAGCACCCCCTCCTTCAGAGATGCATTCACTACCCTCCCCGTCCACTCAGTCAGCCCTCCCCGGGCAGCTCTAATTAGCCATGCCGGGCAAGGGTCGAGCGGGCAAGCAGCAGGTCTCACACTCCAGAGAATCCTGTCCACATCCTCAGGCTCTACAAACTGAAAAGAATCCCAAATGATAGGATAGACAGGTTCCCCGGGGACATCACTAGATCTGCCCACAGCAGCGTCCAAGTCATGCCGGATCTGATCGACCTTGTCTGCAAAATGCCTAGCGAACTCGTCACAGCGAGCCTCCGTGTGCTCCTCCCTACCAGTAAGGGGGGCAAGATGTAACAGATTGCGGACCACACGGAAGAGCTCAGCCGGACGGTTCTCTGCAGACGCAATGGTGGCAGAGAGGTGAGCTCTCTTCGCCACCACCATTGCTCTGGAATAAGCTTTTAATTGGGCCTTAGCCCGTGTCCGGTCAGATTCGGCACGAGTCTTTCGCCACCGACGCTCTAGTCGTCTGCTCTGTCGCTTCATCGTTCGCAGCTCCTCAGAAAACCAAGGAGCGGCTCTGATTCTGCGACTGGGCAGAGGACGCTCAGGAGCAATCTCATCCAGGGCCCTGGCCATCTCCATATTCCAGAGGTCCACCAGGGCACCGGGTGGATCTCCAACTCTGGCAACAGGAAAATCCCCCAGAGCCCTCAGGAATCTGTCTGGATCCATCAGCCTCCGAGGGCGGATCATAAAATGTGATCCCCCGCCATTGCAGAGGTGAGAAGCCGCAACAAGCCTAAATCCCACCAGACAGTGATCTGTCCATGACAAAGGAGTGATCTTAATCTCCTCCACCTCCAGATCACCATCAACCTGCCCCGCAGTAAACACCAGGTCCAGCGTGTGTCCCGCCTCATGTGTCGGGGCAGATATTTTTTGAGACAGACCCATGGTTGCCATGGAGGCCATGAAGTCCTGAGCTGCAGATGTTGCCGGGGCCTCGGCATGGACATTAAAGTCCCCCAACACCAGAAGGCGGGGGGACTCCAACACCACGCTCGAGACCAGCTCCGTCAGCTCAGGCAGGGAGACTGCTGGGCAGCAAGGCGGGCGGTACACCAGCAGAATCCCCGTTCTGTCTCGCCCCTCCAACACAACGCGAAGGCACTCAAACCCGGTGGACTGCTGAACAGGGTATCTGGTGAGACGGATGGAATCCCGATAGACCATCGCAACCCCACCTCCCCGCCCCTGTAGTCGTGGCTGCTGCAGTACCCGGAAACCCAGTGGACAAATCTGGGAAAGATTAACCCCGCCCAGCTCATCCAGCCAGGTCTCCGTGATACATACCAGGTCGGCTTTCTCCTCCAAGATTAAATCATGGATAGGAGAGGTCTTATTATTCACCGACCTGGCATTCAGAAGCAGCAGCTTCAGACTCAGGGGACTGTTGCCAGGATTTCCAAGGGTCAGAGGGATGAGGGAAGGGCCAGAAAGAGGGACAGTCTGTCTACGACTGACCCTCCTTCTCCTGTAATGTCCAGCCCCGACCCCACCGCCATATCTTCCGTAAAGGTATGCAAGAAGGAACATAGTGAGACATAGAAGGAACATAGTGGTTGTTCTTTGAGCAATTGCTTGTGATTTGCTTTCTTTACTTTCTTTATTAAATATATTATCCTCCCTGTGTCTGCTGGGGGCCCCTTGCAAACTAGCTTTGCTTTAGAACAGAAAGGAATTTCTGGCTAGGGAATTTCTGGCTTCTCTATTAAATTGCAACTTCATCAGTGCTTCTGGCTGTGAGGAAACTAGCCTTGTCTTTCTGGGTGTGTGCTGAAGTCTCTCCCAGGTCTATCTCCAGCAGGCTTGTTGTGCCTTCCTTGTGTATGCCTAGGTGAATCTCAGCACACAGGGAAGAGAAATACAAATACTCTGAAGACTATCTAAAATTTCTGTCTAAAGACCACCTAAAAGACTATCTAAAATTGAACAGCAATGGCACAGAGAAGCCTCAATGCATTTTGTGTAATGTTGTTCTCAGTGCTGAATCAATCACTGAATTAATCACTGAACTCAAAACACAATTGTCACTTAGAGACAAAGCATGCAGAACATTCTAAGGATTCAGAGTTCTTTCAAAAAGTGTGATTTATTAAAAACAATGACTTCACTTCATGGAGTTATAATAAACATGGAGAAGAAATGACGTCATATTCTTGAAACTTCCGGTCTGGTCTAACAATATGGCCGACGCAATGGGTCTGGTCCCATGTCTGGTCTAACAATATGGCCGACGCAACTCCATGGGTCTAACAATATGGCTGACTAATTATGCGGAATTAAACCTTGGAATTGCATATTAACTCATAATTAGGTTACCACTGATGTTTCTCCACGATCACACTGTTGTTATTTTGGTAAGTTTTTACTTCAGGAGTAAACGATTCAGTCCTAAACACTACGCGCAAAGCAATCTGAAATGCTTGCAATCAGCATTTTGAGTATAAAAACATGGCCGCTAAGCCCGCCCCCTCTGGCCTCACTTTGTTCCTATCTAACTGCATGGGCAGGGCCACCGCCTGCTTCACTTCCTGTTTAGTGTCTTCACTTCCAGTCCTGCCAGCACAATGACATTACTTCCTGTTTCCTGCTTAATATCATTTTCAGCTCTGGGTCTTAGGGGGACCTGACAGGTTCTTGTACCTTAAAAAGGGGTCCCAATGCAAGAAACGGGTACAAAAAGATTTTCAACATAATTTGAACAAAAAATGAAAATAGGTTTTAACCAGATAGTATAAGATGGTTATAAGGGCTTTATTCAATGTTAAACTCCTGTTCAATCCTAAATTCCACAAGTGCTTCTCTTGTAGATACAGCCCGTTCTCTGTAATGGTAAGATCAATGGCTAGCTATGACCCACTGACTTGATTCAAACCTACTTTATCTGGAGGTGTATGCACTGGGATACCAACACCCTGGTTTGCGTAAGTGCTGTTGATGCTCCCTTGTGACTCAAGGCCCATCTGGTGCTATGGCATATATGCAGTGTGTGTGGGGCGTCATTGGGGCATCTCCCCATGGTTGAGTGCAGTGGCTGTTGCTTGGTTACTCATTAGTCGGTGATTGCCACCATCAACGCAGTAGCCACACATTGGACCTGCACCCTCTGATTGGTTTATCCTGACAGCACTTCACTGGCCAGCAGTGTTGCTCCTGGCTATGTCTGTGATTGGCTCCTTGTATGTTGGGCTGACATCAAGCCACCACCCTATAATTGGTGGGCTGTGTCAATAGAGGGTGGCAGAGTTCCTTGGAGGACTAGACCAGAATGGAGTTGCCTAGGCTGCTGTTCTCTCTCCACCTTTATGCTGGACAGACGTAAGATATGGCCAATGTAGCAGTGATATTGGTACAACTTCAGCACAGGAATGCATTCTTATTATGTTATATGTTGGTAGTGCTGAAACGTGATTTTGGAAAATTTCAAAAACCTCACCATTTCAACTTTGGATTTTGAATGCAAAACCTCAACTTAAAACCTCAAATATTGACTTCTGAACCTTTTTTGTAATCCTTTAGTTCCACCCAAGTGTCAAATACCAAAACTCTGTAAAAGCTATACAACTCTAAAAATACCTGTCAGAGTTCAAATACTAAATGCCACTTCAGTTCAATCTGTCAAATACCAAATAAAAAACAATTTCAGGTTAGAACTTGTCCAGAGAAAAAATCTGAGATGGGGAAGAAACAGGAGGGAGAAATCAAGTTTCTTGACAATATAGGAAATCATTTACAATTTCAACCTTGCAATTAGTAAATCGCTGAGAGCATGGCTCAAGCTGCCTTGGAACATAAAAGCAAATATGTATAGGCTGGTGCTTTTATTTACAACACTGACATACAATATTAAACAAGTGATCTGGACAAAGTTGTGGCTGGAAGGGACAAGAGTTTGATCATCGACCTGCTTCAATAACTTTGCTCATGTTGCCTGTCATTTATTTACCAGAGTAACCCAAGTTGAAATAGCATTTCAAAGTAAACAGTGCAGTTTCAGCAAGAAGGGAAAGCAGGAATCACAGGAGAATATAGCAAAATAATTTACATGCCAATACCAGGTGTCAGGCAGCAGGCCGAATGAATAGCATTTATAATGCCTGCTGAGGTCCGGAAGTGATAGCATTAAGCAGGAAGTGATGTCATTAAGCAGGTCATGTACAGAAATAAGAAA
The DNA here is from genome assembly GCA_029204185.1 of Lerista edwardsae. Classification (NCBI taxonomy): domain Eukaryota; kingdom Metazoa; phylum Chordata; class Lepidosauria; order Squamata; family Scincidae; genus Lerista; species Lerista edwardsae. The sequence goes on from JAJKFI010000014.1 coordinate 3,773,823, forward strand.
AAAAATTCTCATTTTGCAACCCATTAGCTGCAACTGACGAGAAAATATGTGAGTCTTAATCATAATTTCAAGGTATGGGAGAGCCCAAATATCATGTGGGCTACTCTCAGCCACTGAGATCAGCAGGTCATGGTGCTGGGAGAGCCCGAGGGCCGGATAAATAACGTCCGGGGACCACATCTGGCCCCCATGCCTTATGTTTGACACCTCTGCATTAAGCTCTCAAACCCTAGAAACAATGGAAACCTGCTTTTGATAGGATATAAATAATATCTTCAAAACTTGCTTTGGAAGTCTCAAACCAGATGGGTTTGATTCCTGGTCCCCAGTAGCTCCAACTCTGTGGGTGCTGGTATGCTGTCAGCACCCACAATAATTTTCTGGGGGTGCTCTGCACCCCCAGTGTAGGGCACCCCCACACAGCGCAGCATTCCCATGTTCAGCGCTGGGCTGGGAGTGCGCCCGGCCCAATGGCGAACAGGCCAAGCCAAGGGCAGCGCGAACGAGCCAATGAGCTCCTTCCCGAGGTGTCACTGGTGCCTTGGGAAGAAGCGCATTGTCTCGCATGCCCCGGCCTCAGAAGGGGGTGGGGCTGCCTTGCAGCGCCTAGCTGCGATGCAAAGCAGCCTCTGCCTAGGCCGGGCTGCAGCGATCGCCCACCCCGGCTTCGGAAGGGGCTGCCTTGCAATGCAGCTGGGCGATGCAAAGCAGCCTCTTCTGAGGCCAGGCTGCAATGTCAGGGGGCATGGTTATGTCAGGGGTCATGGTCACGTCAAGGGGCATGGCTACTCAGCACCCCCAATGTTTTGAGCATGTTGGTGCCCCTGCCGGTCCCAGTTTAATAATGGAGACTGTATGATCGAATTCAATAAAGAATTAAACTCAGATCCAGTAGGAGGGTGGCTCATGTTTCATGGTTTCATGATCATTGTTTCATGGAATAATGTATGTGTCAGACCAAAAACTGGTCAGTCATGGCACAATTCTATCCTAGGCCAGCCTGCAGGATACTCCGTTGCTAAGACAGCCTCTGCTACAGCCCATCGGACAGCTGGGGAGAGGTGTAATAAACATTTTTACTTTCCTCCTCCGCCAATCCGTGGTCCCGTATGGGTCTGCTCAGATCTATGACTGGTGTAGAACTGTTAGGCTCAGATCTATTTGCTGGTGTAGAACTGTTAGGCCAAAGGGGGGATGTCAGGCCTGGGAAAGGGGTTCCATATCCTGCTACCACCACTGAGATCCATCCTCACCCCTCTTCTGATTCGCTGCAACCATGACCGTGACATCCACTAGTCCGCAGGCCACCGCTGTCAGTACGCAGCAGCTCCCATCCTTTGCATTGGTGGCTGTGCTCTGCAGACTCTCAGAGGCAGGCGGCCGTGTTAACAGACCAGGCAATACACTGACAGACCTTGGGATTCTCCGCGTACTGTCCTTTTGGTATTGAACCCTTAGTCTTGTTTTCCTCCCCAACTCTGATTAGCAACTTGTTCAGTAACGGTTGTTCACTATGGCAGCCATCTTCTGGTTTTCATACAATATGCCCTGGTGACCTTGTCTGATGCTGGTTTTACTTCAGTGTTTCACATTTCTTTTCATGTGTACTGACTGAGATATTACTTTCAGTCAAAGTTAAAATGTTGGCATCATTTAAACCAGATTTCAGCTTTTCAGACCTCCTAGCTTGTTTCTTGTCTGCCCTATGGATTCTACTTTCTTTTTTCCTAGTGAGGATCCTTCCTTCTAAATTTATAGCACAATGTGCAGTAGTTTCTCTGAAATCACGAACTGCCTCTTTCACAACCATGCTGCGTTCTGGAATCTTCTTGCCTCCTTGACTTACCTTTTCTTTCCTGCTCTTATTTCATCTGAGATTTGAGGCACACCCCCTTGGCTACATGGAGTTGTTCTCTATCGTATGACCTGCTGCTGACCTCTCCTTCCTCTCTTTATGTTTCGGTACAATCTAGTGCAGTTCAGTCCCTTTTCAGCCTTTTAAACCACATTCCCTAGGTACGGTAGACCAGAAAGGCAGAAATAAGTACATCTTAAGTTGTAACCTTGTTTCTGCTAGTAGGTGGATAAAATCTCGGCAATGACATTTCCACGCAAGGGAACCTCACCAATCAATGGCAAATTCAGCTTTGCCCAATCAGTTCAGGGGTCCGATCAAAAACCGTGTGAGGGCTCCCCACAATGGTCTGCTAATCATGTGCTTTAGAACATGCTACCTACCCTCCCCATGGTGCCTGAGAACTGGGCAGCAGAAGCTTCCTTCATGCTGCCACCCACGGTTACAGTGCTGGTGGTAAAGAAAGACTTTTGTCTGCCTGGCTCCCTGCATGCTTCCTTACCTGGGCACTATCAGTGGTAGGCAACAGGGAAAGCTCACCTAGCAGTGTTACAGTAGTTCTTCACTGGTGCTGCTGTTAGCTACGGAAAGGGACATTTATGTCTGCTACTGCCACCAGCTCCCTACCGCTTTCTTGTAAGCTTCCCCATGGGGACCTGGCTTATTGGGCTATGGAGGGAAGCTACTGCAGCAGCAGGTGGGAATTTTCTCTGTCTCTGTCCAGGGAATTGTCCAGAGAGGGGCCACCAGCAGTAGCTCCTAGTGTAGCACGTTCAGTCCCTTCCCATTCCCCCCTCTTCCTCTTCGCTTGGACGCACAGTTCACCAAGGAAAAAATGGTAAACTGAATCCGCTGCCAGCAGCCCAGGAGATCAGGCTCGCCAGAGGCGCTCCCTGGGCAGAACCCCGCTCCTAGAACTGGATCTCAGGGATCTCTATCAAAATTACTTGCGCAATAGCACCTGCGGGGCGAGGAGGTGTGATAATCCCACTGATGTTTTCCGAACCAAGGCAGTCAAAATAGTATGCAAAAGCTTATTAAAATTCTAATAAAAGAAAAAGGAATAACCATCAATTGAGCAAGAGAAAAAAGTAGAAAAGGTTTCTGAAATTCAACCTGCAATAATTAACTCTTGTCAGCAGATGGTGTAGAGGTGCTGCCAAATCTCAAACATGCCCTGTAACTCAAAGCTCTTGCTGGGGAAAGGACCCTACCATTGTCAATCACGGTGCAATCCAAACCTCAGGTTGGAATAGGCAGGTCAACATGACTGCTCAATATCCAGCTCAGGGCTTGGAGCAACTGATGTGCTACCTAGAGAAAGGGAAAAATATTCCTCTTCCTCTGTGTACTGCGCAGTGGACTGAACCCAGGCTCAGTTCGGGTTACCCGGAGATACACTGCTGAAATTGGTGGCACAACTTTGAGCAGCCAAATTGGAACCTTCCTGGCTGGGAACATAGGTTAGAATTCAACCCAAAAGCCAGATCCTGCCTCCATCACCTCCCAGGACCAACCCACCCATAGGCCTACCCATTCTCCATCCTCCACCTCATTCCACCCTTCCCCCTGTCCCATTCTGCCTCCCTTTGCCCACCCAGAGTCCCTGTACCAGCCTCGCAAGGCCAGCCTTACCTTCAGGCCTCCTGTCCCGGATGACAGAATATGAAGGCTAGCACACATCTGTGCATTGGCCTAACTCCCTCTAAAATGATGCCAACATTCTTTACAGCATGTTTGCAACCCGACTGGGCTGGCACAAGGGACTTGTGCTGGCCCAGAGAGAGGGGTTGGATTGCACTCTTAGTTGACTCATCAGTAGACCAAATTTAACTAGTCGGTTAACCACCCCCAAAATCCTTGCACCATATCCTTATGTCAACAGCAATAGAAGATTGCATCAAAACCAGAAGTTTAATTAACATATATAAATACTTTTTGTGTGCAATAATACTATTGCGTTGGTTTCAACTTTTTAAACAAAAGAAAGAACATTCAAATTCAACACTCAGGGCGCAATCCGAAACTGAGTTAGGCCGGCATAAACTAAGCCAGCAAAGTTTGCTCAGCTTTGGACCACTCTCGGAGTCAGAGAGACTGGTACACAGACGTGAGCCATCCTCCCTGACTCTGAGAGTAGTCCAGAATCATTATGCTTTATGGTAGCCCTTGTGCTGGCCAAGGTTTGCTGCCTTAGCTTATGCCGGCCTAACTCCAGTTTAGGATTGCGCTCTCAGTCATGCTCATTAAACTGGGAAATGCATAACATGAATGGTGGTAATGTACATTTACTGAAGATGGGGGAGATTTCAGAAATGATCATGGAAATGCACATGAGCTTTGGGAGCTGAGTCACTATGAGGTCAAAATTAGAAACCACTTTGGACTCATCAGCATAGCACAGTGAAAGAACAGTGAAGATGCTCTAATACCTTCCCCATTTGAAAAACAGTTGATTTCATTTGACTTTAATAAGGACCCTTTATTAATATTCCCTGTGGTGCTCCTTGAATATTTTTAAGCCAGTTGCATTTGTGGAAGGAACAAACCCATCCGTTTCTGATGAGTTGCTTTAAGGAAGGTTACAGGTCTCCATAGGGACTGCCTGTGATCTTTCGAAAGTGCATTTCCTTCCAGCAAGTCATAAACACTCAGGAGAATTGCTAAATGTCACTCAAAACCTATTACTGAACAGTCTGATGTGGCACTTCTCATTTTACTTACATTACAATATCCTTTAAGTATATTAAAATCATTCCTAAATGCAAAAAAATGGGATTGAGTTGGAGATGTGAAATAGCATACTATTTTACCCAGCCTGGAGAAAATAACTTTTTGTATAATCTATATAAAATGCATTATTTTTGATGCCATCGGGTAGATCACAAAATATGACCATCTTTTCACTGCTTTATGGAAAGCCCTGCTATATATCCTTTGTATTAATTACTTCTAAATATTGCCTTGCCTTCTGATGTTTTTGCAATACATCATTTAAAAAGAATCTTCCAGTCTGGCTTAATAAGGTTAGGGAGCATCTTTTGCTCCTACAACTTGTTTCTTTTCTTTTTAAAAGAGAAAAAGAATCTTCATCCTTTCATAAAAAGAATGTTATCTTCATCCAGCCAGCCAATGATAAACGATCATTACACAAATGCTGGATCACATATCAGATTTTTAAAATGACTCTTCTTGTGAGCTGGAACATGAATATATGTTAAAATTAAGCACACCTTTTCTTTAATCACCATCAGCATATGTATAGCCCTTTCTGAGCATACAACAACATGCTCCACATATATTGATTGCAGTACTGATCCTGATGGCAATCCTGATTGCAGATTACACACTTGATCTGCAATATTGACAACCAATTGCATCCCTGGCTCATTTGCTGCCCATGGCCTGGACCGCAGACTGCTTCCCCCCTCACAACGACCGCCCCCAACTCACCTGGAGCTCTGGAACCTCACACAACCTCCCATTGCCCTCTGAAAACATTCTGACACCTCTGGAAGGTCTTTAAACAATATTTCCAGTTTTCTGACAAAAATGGAAGTACTGTTTAATTGGCCTCTGGAGGCTGCAGAAGCCTTTAGAGGGCCATAGAATGCCATGCATGGCCTCTCTGGCCCTTGGGAGGGTCTGGAGGGCAGGCGGCAGCAGTGGAGGCTTGGCTGTGGGTACCACCCCTACAGGCTTCACAGGTGTGCCACCCGGGAGCATTTGCCCCCCTCCCAGCCAACAGTAAGAATGCCACTGCTGACAACAACCCTATAAGTATAGAAGTACATTATTATTATATCCTTTTTACAGCTGAGGAGCTGAGAAACAGTGGCCTTCCTAAGACCATCTAAGGAGCTTATGGCAGATGTAAATTAATACATCGGCCATAATCACGGAAGTTTTGATTCACAGGCCCAGTCCTATCAGAACTCCCTGTTCAATGATGCAACAGCACCAGAACAGCTGCTGCTGTGTCCAGTGTAGCAACAAAGCTGCTGGAGGTCTCCCCGAGATAAGTGGACTTTTGTCCCCTTGAACCAGGGAAAGCCCCAGCAGCCACTGTGGGACTACACCAGTAAAATCGCTAGCACAGTCACGTACAGCCCTGTGTTGGCAGACTGAACCTGGAGATACGATCTGGCCCATGTAGTGTGTCATGGTACAGTCTCATCATGGTCAGATCATATGATTATCCTGCGTATTTAAAGCAGGGGTATCGAACATAAGGTCCATCTTCATCTGTCCATAAACATAATTGGGCTCTTTATTAGATTGAGCTCAATTATTAGGATCATAATTGTTTTGTTCTACTGCTCCACTTGTTTGTCTTCCTAGCCAATGCTGTTGACTGAAGAATTGGGCAGCCTACTCCTATGCTTGCGGACTCCTATGGTTGCGGACCTGGAGAAGCAGAGGCAGGCAGCGAGGGTCCATGGTGAGACTTCCAGGGACTTGCAGGCTTCGTCCCATCCTCAGATGGGCAGCTCCTCAGCTGCTGGGGAGTCTCAGGGCTGGGGGACGTCAGCCTGGAACAGAGGGAATCAATCCCCCAGCGGGGACCCCTTCTTCCAGTGACTGGAGCCCACATCCAGTCGCACTAAGGATGCTCCTCGGCGGGAGGGGAGTCGTGGTCTCCTTGTAGTGGGTGATTCTATAGTTAGGAATATAGAGAGGGGGATCTGTGACGGATGTGAGGACCACATGGTGTCTTGCCTGCCTGGTGCGAAGGTTGCGGACATCACATCTCATCTAGATAGGCTGGTAAGGAGCTGGGGAAGAGGTAGCAATTGTGGTGCTTGTTGGCACCAACGATGTGGGGAAATGTAGCCGGGAGGTCCTGGAAGCCAAATTTAGGTTGCTAGGCAGGACGCTGAAGGCCAGGACCCCCAAGGTAGCGTTCTCAGAAGTGCTACCCATGTGCAGGGCCAGCTAGGCAGGCGGAGCTCAGGGGTCTCAAAGTGTGGGTGAGACGGTGGTGTCGGGAGGAAGGGTTTAGATTCGTTAGGCACTGGGGGACGTTCTGGGACAAGCCAGGCCTGTACAAGAGGGATGGGCTTCATTTGAACCAGAATGGAACCAGACTGCTGGCACTTAACATTAAAAAGGTGGCAGAGCAGCTTTTAAACTGATCCCTGGGGGAAAGCCGACAGGAGCCGAGTGGCATCCGGTTCGGAACTCCTCATCCGGAAGAGGAGGGTGGAGGAGTACCAAAGAGTAATGGAGGAGTAGGAAATAGAACTTCAAACGGGAGTGTAACTGACATTTTGTCCAGTAGAAAGAGAGGAGGGTAAAAGGGATCAAAAAAGAGTCCCTCCTTAGGGAACCCCATATATAGGTGTTATTATGCAAATGCCCGAAATCTCCAAGCAAAGATGGGGCAACTGGAATGTTTGGTGGCTAGGGAAAACATTGATATAGTAGGTATAACGGAAACCTGGTGGAATGCAGAGAACCAGTGGGATACTGCAATCCAGGCTATAAACTCTATAGGAGGGACAGGGAATGGCATGTTGGTGATGGGGTGGCCATCTATATCAAAGAAGGGATAGAATCCAGCAGAGTAGAAACTGAAAGTGGGCCAGACTCCACCATAGTGTCACTGTGGATTAAACTACCAGACCATAAGAGCGATGTAATATTGGGGGGGGGGGTGCTATCGTCCTCCGGATCAAAAATTTGAAGGTGACCTTGAAATGAGGAAACAAATCAGAGTGTTGACCAAGAGAGACAGGATGGTAATCATGGGGGACTTCAATTATCCTCATATCGACTGCGTCAACTGGTGCTCTGGTCAAGAAAGAGAGACCGGATTCCTTGACGTGCTAAATGACTGTGCCTTAGAGCAGCTAGTCATGGAGTCCACCAGAGGACAGGTGATTCTGGATTTAATATTGTGTGGTACTCGGAACCTAGTTAGGGATGTAAGTGTTACTGAGCCATTGGGGAACAGTGACCATGCTGCGATTGGTTTTGCCATGCATGTCCAGGAAAGAGTGCAGAGCAAATCTGACACAAGAACCCTTGACTTTCGAAGGGCAGATTTCCCTCAGATGAGGAGGCTAGTTAGAAAGAAATTGAAAGGGAAGGTAAAAAGAGTCCAATCCCTCCAGGCTGCGTGGAGGCTGTTTAAGACAACAGTAGTAGAGGCCCAGCAGAAGTGTATACCACAAAGAAAGAAGGGCTCGACAAGGTCCAGGAGGGTGCCTGCATGGCTGATGAACAAAGTTGTAAAGCTGTAAAGAGCAAGGAAGCTTCTTTCCGTAAATAGAACTCTTGCCCCAGTGAGGAGAATAAAAAACAACATAAACTCTGGCAAAAGACAAGTAAGAAGGTGATACGGGAGGCCAAGAAAGAGTTGGAGGAACGCATGGCTAGCAACATAAAGGGGAATAGTAAAAGCTTCTTCAAATATGTTTGAAGTAGGAAACCTGCCAGAGAGGCCGTCAGCCCGCTGGATGGTGAGGGAGGGAAAGAGGAAATAAAAGGGGACTTGGAGATTGCAGATAAATTAAATGAATTCTTTGGGTCCATCTTCACGGCAGAAGAACTTGGGCAGATACCACAGCCTGAACAGCCCTTCCTAACGAAGGAATTAAAGCAGATAATGGTTAATAAAGAAGATGTTTTAGATCAAATTGATAAACTACATATAAATAACTCACCAGGCCCAGATGGTATACACCCAAGAGTTATTAATGAACTAGAGAACGAAGTTGCTGACCTCTTAACTAGAGTATGCAACTTGTCCCTTCAAACAGCCACAGTGCCAGAGGATTGGAGGATAGCCAACGTCACGCCAATCTTTAAAAAAGGGAGAAGGGGGGACCCTGGAAACTACAGGCCAGTCAGCCTAACATCTGTTCCGGGTAAGATGGTGGAAAGCCTCATCAAAGATAAAATCATAAAACACGTAGAGGAACAAGTACTGCTGAAGGAAAGTCAGCATGGCTTCTGTAAGGGTAAGTCTTGCCTCACGAACCTTTTGGAATTATTTGAAAAAGTCAACAGGCATGTGGATGTGGGTGAACCTGTGGATATCATATACCTGAATTTTCAGAAGGTGTGTGACACAGTTCCCCACCAAAGGCTGCTGAAGAAACATCACCGTCAGGGAATAAGAGGGCAGGTCCTCTTATGGATTCAGAATTGGTTGAGGGCCAGGAAACAGAGAGTGGGGGTCAATGGGCAATTTTCACCATGGAGAGAGGTGAAAAGCGGAGTGCCCCAGGGATCTGTCTTGGGGCCGGTACTTTTCAACTTGTTCATAAATGACCTGGAGACAGGGATAAACACAGAGGTGGCCAAGTTTGCGGATGACACAAAACTTTTCCGGGTGGTGAAAACCAGAAGGGATTGTGAAGAGCTCCAGAAGGATCTCTCCATGTTAGGGGAATGGGCAGCAAAATGGCAGATGCGTTTCAACGTAGACGAGTGTAAAGTGATGCACATTGGGGCAAAAAACCAAAACTTCACCTATAGGCTTATGGGTTCTGAGCTGTCTGTGACAGCTCAGGAGAGAGATCTTGGGGTGCTGGTGGACAATTCAATGAAGGTATCGACCCAGTGTGCAGCAGCAGTTAAGAGGGCCAATTCCATGCTTGGGGTCATTAAAAAAAGGGTTGAGAATAAAGCAGCCAATATTATCATGCCATTGTACAAATCGATGGTAAGGCCGCACCTGGAATATTGTGTACAGTTCTCGACGCCACACCTCAAAAAGGACATAGTGGAGCTGGAAAACGTGCAGAAGAGAGCGGCGAAAATGATTACAGGGTTGGGGCACCTCCCTTATGAAGAAAGACTGCAGCGTTTGGGGCTCTTCAGCCTAGAAAAAAGGCACCTGAGGGGGGGACATGATTGAGACATACAAAACAATGCACGGAAGGGATAGAGTCAATAAAGGGATTTTCTTTTCCCTCTCTCAAAACACCAGAACCAGGAGGCATCTGCTAAAACTGAGGGTTGGGAGAGTTAAAACAGATAAAAGGAAGTACTTTTTTAGCCAGTGGGTAGTTAATCTGTGGAACTCTTTGCCACAGGAGGTGGTGATGGCAACTGGTCTGGATTGGACGGATTGGAGGGGATTGGAGGAAAGGTCCAGCGGTATCATCCTGGCGGAACGGCCCGGTATGCCGTTCCACCAGTTCCGCGGACGGCCCGGGCCGCACCGCCTCTCCCGAGGACGGGCGAGCTGCTCCTGGGCCCTCCCGCCCTCCCGTGCGTCTGAATCACTCTGAAATGGAGCGATTCGAGGCGCAGGGAGGCGTGGCTGGCCTCCACCATAGGGGCGGAGGGCTGCCAATCATCCGGGCATTCTGGTTCCTGGCACCCCCAGATGACGTCTCTGGAAAGGTCCATCGTGGGCTATAGGCAATGATGGATTGTGCAACCTCCTTACATTGGTGGTGGGCGGCTTCAGAGTACTGGGTGCAAGGGAGTGGCAAGGAGATACAGGAAGCTGGACTATATGGGCCTTTGGCCTGATCCAGCAGGACTCTTCTTATGTTCTTATGCAGGATGCAACAATACAATGTATTTTCCTCTAAGGAAGTGTGGCGGGGGTTGCAGCCTTAGTTAAGGACAAGTTGCATGAACCCGCTTCTTGCAAAATGGCCAGCTGTCTCTTTTGTAACCTCACTAGCCTTGTAACTATTCCTTTTCCCTTTATGGTATTTCTGAACGCTATTACAGCTTTCTGATGTGGCATTCTGCCAGGCATGGAGCAAAATGATGGATAGCTAGTCATGCTGTGAGCAGTTTATTGTAGTTAAGGTCAATTCTTGAATCATCTCAGCCCATTTTTTTCCATTACGCTTGAGGGGAAAAGCCCTTTTCATATTTTCCATAGTTTGCTTAAACCTTTCAATTCGTCCCCAATGGGAGGGAGAAAGCTGCTGCTTAGAATTATTTAAATGTTCCACTTGATAGCATCATATGAGAAGGTTGCTCTTAAATTCTGGTTCTTCATCAAATTATATCATGGGGAGGCAGAACAAGTAGCCTTACTAAGATCACTGTAGTGATAGTAAAACTTTTGGTATCGCTAATATAACATATTGGCCATAGCCTCCCTCCAAACACATTGCATGGCTATGAAAATTCAGTATGATGTCCCTCTGGTTCAGCAGCATAACTGGGGTCAAAAGTATTTATGGCGCTGTGCCATGTAAGTGGCTCCTCCCCCTTGCCGCTGGAGCCATTCTGGGCAGAGACAGCAACACAGAGGTGTCTCCTCTGCATCGCTCTTGCTATCTAGTATGGCTCAGGCGGCATGTGAGGGGCCGCTTACATGGTGTGTTGCAACGCTGTCAGTGTTTCATCTCCCTCTACCTACACTACTGCTCTGGTTCACTTAATCTATTATTACTCTTTCTGTATGTTACTAACCAGAAAATATTTGGGAACTCTCAGAATTCCATTAAACAGGGGAAACATGTCGAACATAGCTATGCATTAATGCTGCCAGGTGTGTCCCAGAAAGGACTCTGGTGCACATAAGATGCAAGAGAAGCTCAAACAATTCCTTATCTGAAATTTAATATTTGGCATAAAGCTGTTGTTCCTCCCTTCCTACTAGTTGTCACATTGCATTTCTATTTCAGCCAGAGCCCAGTGGGATCTTTGGCCACTGGCCTCCTCTTAACAATAGGACCTTAAAAGCACTGTCAAGCCCAACCTCCTGATGCTTTTGGCAGGATGCAAGATGCTGCCCTCCTTATCTGATGATGTGCCAGCCTCTGCTTCTCTCACTCTCCGAGCTTGGCACTCCCCTCTCCTCCATATTTCCTCTGCCTCCTTCTTCCTTTTCCAATTCAAGGAGTGGAAGGAGCATGGATGCATGTCGGCAGGCAGAGACAGGCGCCCCTCCCCACCAGTTTCCTGCCTGAGGCCACTGCTTCAGCTGGCCTCATGGATGGCCTGTCCCTGAGCACTGTGACTAGAACTACAAGACCAAACTTTTTACACACTGAATTTTGATCCATGGATTAGACTCAATGTGGCTTGAATACTGTTTTTTTTTAACACACACACACACACACACACTTTTTCATTTCCTCTTTCCTTCTCCCCTGTTGCCAGCAAAACTCACCCTGTGCACTTTCACACTCTGGATGGCCATGCTTTCCTCTAGGCCTCTACCAACAGCTCCCTTCTGCAGGGAGACGCCTCACAACTAGCCATCATGTCAAACAGGCAGGCAGCCAAACTGCCACTGGGTCTTAAAGCATGCCATCTACAAAAACAGTACAACTGCAGATAGAAATCATTCCCCTCTCTCTCTCCTTCCTTCCTTCTCCCTGGATATCAGCATAGTTCATCCTGTGCAATTTCCTCTCTGCCTCTCCCAACAGCTACCACCTACAGGGAAACACTTCGGAACTAGCCACCTTATCAGGCAGGCAGGCTGCCACTGGATCTTAAAGCCTGCCATCTACAAACATAATACTATGCCATTTTAATATGGAGACTTGCATACCACCTTTTCTGGTATTAGAACCAAACCCCAGCAGATAATGAGGTCCCACCTGTATTTGGAAGACAGTTTCTTACCAGTTTCTAGCTTAGCACCTAGTGAAAATGCATTTTGTCATGCCATTGCTCTCTGAATGTGGCACACAGATGAGAAACTGCAGAGGGCAGGCCTAGCAGATGAAAGAAATGACTGTGATCTATAGGTATAACTTTGGAGACATTTACATTGGAACAAACTTGCAGATTAATTTCAGCATACAAGTGTATGAGGCCTGATTTTTGTCCTTGTTACCCTCCAACTGTTGCAAAGATTGATTTGATTTTGCTGTTGTCCAAGATTAGTGTGATTGTGGTGGGCCCATATTTAATGACAAATGACAAGAATGATAAGAATTCCAAGAAGATATCTGTCTGTAGGAACTGGGGAAAAAATTAGTACTCAGAATATCCACATTGGTTAGGGTTAGGCATTCCAAGTATAGAAATTATCAGTAAATTGTCAAAAAGCATTACTGGCTGTTTCTCTAGTTTGGCATAGAAATTGCTTATTGATTCGCAGAAACAATGATGATCTCTCTATATAAAGAAGAACGTGTGTGTGTGTGTGTGTGTGTGTGTGTGTGTGTGTACGTATATTCCAAACAGGCTCCGCAATGCCTGGACCGATTGGCACCAAACTCGGCACACACGCCTTGCGGCCTGGCGACAAACGCTGCGGGGGTCCCCCTCGCACCCCCCCCACGCCCCTGGGATGGGGTTACTTGGGGGCCCGCATGAAAATGGTCGAAAATGGCTGAAATTGGCATCGAATCTGTAGTTTCCAGGGTTGCCGGGATGAGCGGCGACACTCCTGACACCACTGGAGTCCGGGTTTGCCCCCACCCTTGGCGTGGGGGGCGAGAAGGGATGTGACACAAAACGTCCGCCATGCTCTGCTGGAACGCCTGGAGCTACGTGCACCACGGCACATGCCTTGCGACCTGGCAACAAACACTGTGGGGGTCAGCCCCTCTACCACCCCCAGGGGTGGGGTACTCGGGGGGGGGGGCCCACGTGAAAATGGTTGAACATGGCCGATATCGGCATCGAATCTGTAGTTTCCGGAGTCACCGGGATGAGCGGCAACACTCCTGACACCGTTGGAGTCCAGGTTTGGCCCCCCTCAGCATGGGGGGCCAGAAGGGATGCAAAACAAAACGTCCGCCATGCCCTGCTGGAACGCCTGGAGCGACGCACACCAAGCATGACATGCACATGCCTTGCAGCCTGGTGACAAACACTGCAGGGGTCAGGCCCCCCCTAGCGCCCCGGGGAGGGTGCACAGGGGGCCCCACGTGAAAACGGTCAAAATCGGTGTCAAATCCGTAGTTCTCCCGCAGCTCCAGTCAGGGTCAGCAAGGACATCTGGGTAGCTCCTCCCTCTCCAATAAGCAGGTCAGATTAAGACTTGTAGAGATGGGAGGGGCTTTCTGGATCCGCCCAGTCTGGCCTTTCCTTTCAAGCAAGCAGGTCGCATTCCTCCGGAGCTCCCGAAAAAAAAAAAAAATTCGGTTTTTTCGTCATGAGAAGGAGCGAGGAGGAGAAGACTACAGAAGCCCTTTTCAGGGCTATTGGGGAGCCGGCCTGCCCAGCGCGACTCCAGGCTACCCCAGATCTTCACCCCGAGGCCCGCAGAAGCGCGGGCCATGAGGCGCCTTTAGCGGCGGCCATTTTGGATTCGGGGTTTTGGCGCGCAGAGCGCCCAGCGTCCTGTAGCCCCTGCCTGCCCCTTCGGAGCTCCTCAGGAGAGCTCAGGACCTCGCCCAGGACCAGCGGAGGCCACTGCTTGTCCCTTGGTTCCAGTTTGGGGACAGCAGTTTGATCAGGGCTTCGCGCCCGATCCGGCTCCGACCCTCCCCCCCTCTGTTGGGCTCGAGGACGGTAGCCATATTGGGCCCTGCTGCTGCTGCTGCAGACCTCTACATCTTCGGCTGTATCATGGCAAGTCCTGCGGAGGCACCCGACGTGACACAGGACCATGGTGATGTATCGGGGCCCCATATCTTGGGGGGACATCGAGGCACGAATACAGCAGCTTATTGCCTCTCATCTGGATACAGCCCTGGGGGGGGAGACAGTTGGCCACGCCACCGATCCCCCCCCAGAACGTGGACAATGACATGTCTGTCCCACCCACCCTTGCCGAGAGGGCGTTGGAAGAGGATCCGGCAGAGTCACCAGGACCTTCGGGCTTTCCTAGCTCTGCCCAGGACAGAGGCTCGCAGCGAGGCACCCCCTCAAGTCAAAAGAGGCCCAGGTCCCTCAGTCAGGACAGCCAGGACTTTGTTCCCTCGGCGCAGAGGCCTCGTATGCACGACTCCAGTGACGAAACTGGGACGGAGTTTGTGGATGATGGGGAAATTTCAGAGGAGGAGGCAGAGTCCGAGAGCCATTCCTCCAGACTGTTTAAGACTGAGATGTTTCCTCGAATGCTCCCAAAAGTCTTGAGGGTGTTGCGTTTACAGGATGGCCAGGAGCCCTCCACCTCTTCCACTGCCGGAACGTGGGGGGACCCTGTGGCTTTTCCAGCTCAGCAAGAGGCACCTCGAGGGTTCCCTTTGCAGGAGCATTTTAAAGCTCTTATAGATAAAGAGTGGGAGAGCCCGGCTAGAGCTAGGGAGGCTAGCAGACCTTCTCTTAAGCTGTATGCTTTGTTTCCCGCTGAGATGCAGCGCTTCAAGACGCCAGTCGTGGATGCGCCGGTGGCCGAGTTGGGCTCTTCCTCCATCCTGCCAGTGGACTCCGAGGGTCTACCTAAGGATCCAGTGGACCGCTGCATCGAGTTGGCTGTTCGGAGGGTGTTTGATGCTGCGGCAGGGGCGCTGAGAGCGTCGGTTGCAGGTTCCATGTTTGCCAGAGCGGCCTTCCTATGGACCAGAGACCTGCTGCGCGACTTCGATGTGCCAGAGGAAGTGAGGAAGGATCTCAAGAAGATCGAGCTCGCTTCGGCCTTCGCCTCTGATGCCACTGCGGATGCGGTCCAGCTCTCCGCTCGTGCCATGGCAGCTTCGGTTGCGGTCAGGCGCAACACTTGGCTCAGACGTTGGGACGTTGATGCCACCTCGCAAGCCAAGGTCATCGGCCTACCATTTAAAGGAGAGAAGTTGTTCAGGGAGGCGTTGCTACCACTCCTTGTGGAGACTAAGGGCAAGAAGAAGGTCCTGCCTTCACGAGAGAAGCCCAGGGGCCCACCCAGGCCATCGTCCCAGTCCTTTCGAGGCCATCGATCGCAGTTTGGCAGCTCTGCCTCAGCAGGCACCTCCAGCTCCCCGACCGGTTTCTTCAAAGGATCCCGGAGACCGTGGCAGCGCAAGTCCTCCTTTCGATCCCGTGGTCAGGGCAATCAGCAGCCCACCTCGTCCAAGGGGTCCAAGCCCCATTCCGCATGACGCCAGAAGGGGCACACTGATCGGCGGCAGACTGCAGGCATTTGCAGATCTCTGGGACCAGACTACATCGGACCGCTGGGTCAGGGAGACTGTACGCCGGGGGTACGCTCTCGAATTGCGTACCCTGCCAAGAGACAGATTTGTCCAGGTTCGCAGACTCTCCTGCCCGGACAAACACCTAAAGATCCTGACAGCGCTACAGCACCTGTGCGATATTGGCGCTATCGAGGCGGTGCCAACCGCCGACAGAGGCAAAGGGGTGTACTCCCACATTTTTGCGATCCCCAAGAAGTCCGGGGACACGCGCATTATCCTCAACTTAAAGTGGCTCAACCGGTTCATGCAGCAACACAAATTCAAGATGGAGACTCTCAGGTCCATCCTGCTGGCGCTCAAGAGGGCGGACCAGTTAGCATCTCTGGATTTACAGGATGCTTATTTGCATATTCCCATCCGGGATACGCATCGTCGCCTGCTCCGCTTCTGTTACGACAACCGCCACTGGCAGTACAAGAGTCTTCCATTCGGACTGTCCTCAGCGCCTCAGGTTTTTACGAAGGTACTAGTTGTGTTAGTGGCGCACCTACGCCTCAAAGGGGTGGCCCTGTACCCGTATCTGGACGATTTGTTATTGCGGGCCAGGGACCCCCAGCAGGGGGCGCTACACTTGCAGCTGACCATCAAGTGTCTTCGGGATCACGGCTTCGTGATAAACGAGGAGAAGAGTCAGCTGATACCAACTCAGGTGATCTCCCACCTGGGGGTCACCATAGACACGGTGAACTTCTCGATCACTCTATCTCGAGAGAGACAGACCAAGATTCATGCCCTGGCAACGGAAACACTGGGACTTCGGTCCATCGATGTTCTACAATTGGCCAAGTTGCTTGGAATGCTGACATCCTGTCAGGACGTGATTCCTTGGGCACGCTTCCGGACCAGGGGTCTTCAGCATCTCTTGCTGCCCTTTCAGGACTGCATAACGAGGGGCATAAGCAGGAGGATCAAGTTGAGCCTCACAGCAAGGGCGGATCTGCGCTGGTGGATTCTCCCCAACAGACTGTCCCAGGGCAGTCCGATACAGATCTTAGACCGGGTGTCGGTCTTTACGGATGCGAGTCTCCTTGGTTGGGGGGCGCATTCCAAGGGACAATTGGCGCAGGGACTGTGGTCCCCGGCGGAGACAGCCCGGAGCATCAATTTCTTGGAGCTGCGGGCGATCTTCCTGGCACTACAGAGGTTTGCTCCCAGTCTGAGGGGCAAGCACGTGCTTTTATACACGGACAATATGACAGCACGGGCATATGTGAATCGTCAGGGCGGAACGCGGATTCCAGCTCTGCACAAGGAAGCTCGAGCTCTGTTCCTTTGGGCAGAGGCAAACATAGACTCCATTCGAGCAGAACACGTGCCAGGGGTCGACAACATAGAGGCCGATTGGTTAAGTCGGCAACAGATACATCAGGCGGAGTGGAAGCTCCAGCCGGAGGTCTTCAGGCTGTTGGAGACAAGGTTTGGAATAATGCAGATGGACTTGTTCGCATCTCATCTGAACCATCAACTTCCGGAGTTTTTTGCAAGAGGAAGATCCCCGGGCGCCAGAGGCATAGACGCTCTACAGCAGAGGTGGCCCAAGGCCCTCCTCTACGCATTTCCGCCATTCCAGCTTCTCCAGCGAGTCCTGATCAAGATCAGACAGGAAGAGGCAGAGGTGGTGCTGATAGCGCCCCACTGGCCATGCAGACCGTGGTTCTCAGACCTGAGGGAGATGTCGCGACAGCCTCCTCTTCGTCTTCCGGACAGAGCGGACCTCCTGCTGCAGGGACCTCTCCTGCATCCGGACCCCGCCTTCCTGCAATTGACTGCCTGGCGTTTGAGCGGCAGGCCTTGGCCAGTTTAGGCTACTCTGACGCAGTTTTGAGGACACTGCTGTCGGACTGGAGGGGGTCGACAAATCGAGTGTACAACTCGACTTGGAAGACCTTCCTCAGATGGAGTACAGGTAAGGGGTTAGACCCACTGAAGCCCAGGGTAAGACACCTGTTGGAGTTTTTGCAGGAGGGCCTTGATAAAGGGTTGAGTACAGCTACGCTGAAGCGTCAGGTTTCGGCTATTGCTTCCATTTTGGGGTTCCCCAGGGGGAGGAGTTTATCCTCACATCCCCATGTTAAAAAGTTTTTAACGGGGGTTGCTTTACTGAATCCCCCCGTGGCGCATAGAGTCCCATCATGGGACTTACCTTTAGTTCTCAAGGCCCTCACCAGGGCTCCGTTTGAATCACTGGCTACTTGTTCCCTTAGGGAACTGACAATCAAGACAGTTTTCTTAATTGGGATTGTTTCGGCCAGGCGGGTTTCGGAATTGGCTGCCTTGTCGGTCGCCAAGGAGTTATGCATATTTTCAGGGGACAGGGCCACACTTAGGTTGGACCCATCATTATTACCAAAAGTTAATTCACTTTTTCATAGATCAGAGGAGTTAACACTTCCTTCTTTTTGCCCTAACCCACAACACGCCAGGGAGAAACAGTGGCACACTCTGGATGTGTGCAGGGCGCTTAAATTTTACATTGCTAGGACTGCTCCATTTCGTAAAACAGAGGCCCTGTTTGTTCACTTTAGATTGCCAAAACAGGGCTCAAAAGCATCCCCGTCTACAATTTCCAGGTGGTTGCGAGATGCTATCGCATCGGCATATAGGGCACGGGGGGTTACCCCGCCAGAGGGGATTATGGCGCACTCCCTCCGAGGGGCTGCGACATCAGCGGCCTTTAAGGCCTGTCCTTCATTAGAGACAGTGTGTAAGGCTGCCACCTGGAGCACTCCAAATACGTTCATCAAATTCTATAAGATTGACACCTTTGCTGTCCGGGACGTGGTCTTTGCCAGACGAGTCCTTGGGAGCGTGGTGCAGGATGCTTCCATTTAATCCCTCCCGATTGTGTCAGTGGGTACTGCTTTGGTACATCCCAGATGTCCTTGCTGACCCTGACTGGAGCTGCAGGAGAACGGGAAAGTTGGTACTTACCGTGAACTCCCCTTCTCCGCAGCTCCAGTCAGGGTCAGCATCCTGCCCATTGAGAGGAAATGATGGCATCCTGCTGGACAAGGTGTGGTATTACCCTGCTTAATCTGCCTCAGTAGAGGGCAGCTTGGACGGGTAGTGCGGTTTGATTGGTGTTGTTAGACATGGCCTTAGTGTGGGGGTTAGGTAGGGCCTGTGGCCTGCCTTTGTTGCCGCATGGAGGAACATCGTGGATGGACGAGTATCAGCGGGGGCTGCGGTGTTGTCCTCGGATGTTCCTGCAAGGGCATAGAGTTGGGAGTCTTGTTTCGGACGGCTTTGGATTGACTGGGCGGATCTAGGAAGCCCCTCCCATCTCTACAAGTCTTAATCTGACCTGCCTATTGGAGAGGGAGGAGCTACCCAGATGTCCTTGCTGACCCTGACTGGAGCTGCGGAGAAGGGGAGTTCACGGTAAGTACCAACTTTCCCGTTTCCGGGGTCGCCGGGACAAGCAGCAACATTTCCAACGCGGTTTGAGTCCCGGTTCGGGCCCCCCCGGTGTGGGGGGGGGCAAGAAGGGGTGCGTTCCACACTGACCCACTGGAACGCCTGGAGTGATTGCCAACAAACTCGGCACGCGTATGCGTTACGGCCTGGCGACAAACACTGCGGGGGCACAACCTCCCTGGTGACCCCAGGGGTGGGGGTGCACAGGGGGCCCCATGTGAAAATGGTTGAAAATGGCCAAGATCGCCATAACATCCGTAGTTTTCTGAGTCGCTGAGACGAACGGCGACGCTCCCAATGCCGTTGGAGTCTGGGTTTGGCCCCCCCTCGACATGGGGGGTAAGAAGGGGTGCAAAACAAAATGTCGGAAATGACCGACATTACTGTCAAATCCACAGTTTTCGGGCTCGCTAGGCTGATTGGTGACGGTCCCGATGACATTTGTTACCCGGGCAACGCCGGGTACCAAAAAGCTAGTGTTATATATATGAAAACAGGGCAATCTCCATGTGTTCTATAATACTTAGGAGTTTGTATCATCATTAATGAATAGATTTACAGTAGGTTTACTCACACACCCCTTCAAATTGATATATGTGGGCCCAATCCTAAGGAACCTGGTATGCTCATAGTAGCCATGTCTCGATTGCGAATGGCGCCGTAAGCACCTCCAACTCCGACGGTAAACCATTACTGCTGGTGCTGGGGTGACACCATGGCAACACTTGCTGCATGTGCCCCAGAGGGAGCACTGGCGAGTGGTGAGTGCACCACTCGCTGGCAATGCGGCCTTTCAAGGCGGGCCAGGAAGGCGTCCTGGGGTGGGAGGGAGGAGCGGAGTGGTGGTGGGATTGGCAGCGACTCTCCCTAACCTCTGAGTAAGGCTGCATGGCCTTACATGGTAGGCCCTCACTTCTGCGCCGGCTAAATAGACTTTAGCGGCTGCTCTGCACCCTTACCATGGCTGCCTGGCTGGCACGGGATGCACTTCCAGGCAGTCAGGTAGTATAGAATTGGGCTCTGTGTCTGCTATTTAAAAATAGATTGTTCATTGTAGCCCCACTGCACTTTCATATAAAATGCACTTTAAAATTTACACAAATGCATATGAAAGAAACAGTCTTTTGGGATAATTCTAATTCATAGCACATCAGTGCAATCTGGCTGCATGTGATGGTTTTCAACTATTTTCCTTTTGTTATTCTTAACCAAACCACAGTGAAGTAAATGTGAAGCCTGTACATGATACCTTATTATCTATATGAGACGTGAATAAATTACGGCAGCAGAACAATAAAATAACGTTTGCATAAAGATTCTGGTCATTACAAGTTATTTAGAGGCACATTAGAAAAGTATAACTAACTGGCTTACAATCTGATTGAACCATTGTGGCAATTGATAATAGCTCTGCATTCACTTATCGTTTTCTTTTTATATTAGGAAGCCTATCGGAGTCTCTGAATGTAGGTCACAAATGGGATGCAGTGATCTAGAACTTTCATGTAATACTGGTATTTTTCTAAGTTCACAAACTGATCCAGGCTGGCTGAGGCTCTCACCTATCAAACTGTGCTACTTTAAAAACTTGAAGCAAGTTCAAACAGTCAACATTTCTCCTGAATTTCTGAATTACCTGTTCTTGTTTCTAAATCACAACCAATGCATCAAGATTTATCTGATCCTACAAAAAATTGTAGGATCTTGTTCAAAGCACATACATGCAGACCCAAATTTCCCACCCACGTTTCCACTTTCTTTCTCTCCCACCCCAAGCATTCTCCCCACCCACCCCTCCTGCCTACCAGCTAATTTACCTATCTGGGCATTTTCCCCAGGAATCAAGCTGCCAAATGGGAACAACATCCCTACTGGTTTGTGGGAGTTTCCAACAGGCATCTCCTCCTTACTTCTTTGCCTGCCATTGGGATGAAGACGGTGAATTGTCGGACTTTCTGAGCTGTGGCCTCCCAGTACATGCCCCAGTAGTTCTGATCATTAGTGGTGCCCCTGGTGGGCAAGCAAACTGCAGCACTGTTTCTTAAGTTGATTTATACCCTATAGAGAAGGATACCTCCACATTAATGATGGGCAGCCCAATCCTGCCCAACCTCCTGGGCAAGTAGTGGGTAGCCAGATGGCTACCGCTGCATCCTTTAGCCGCCACAGGAGACTCCCTGGAAGAGGGGAGGTTTGTCTTCTTACTCCAGGGTAAGGGTGCAGAGTGGGTGATAGGTCTCCTCGCTTCTGCACCAGATGTTGAATGGGTGCAGAGGCGAGCGCCTTTATGTAGGGCCATGCGAACCTACACACAGGTTGTGAGGTGGGCGTTTGCCCAGCACCAGTGATAAAGGCTTATGGCGCCTTTTACAACATACATGCAGGCGGTATACTTGTACTTGTACTGCTCACTCTGAGTGGCTCAGGATTGAGCCCACACAGTGATAAAGCATTTTGGAACATGTTGTGATTTTGGAGGGCAGAATGAAAGAGGCCTTGTTATCCTCTGCTAAGTGGGCAAGAGGAACTTTTTCAAGTTGTGTTCCTCTTATATTTAGCAGAGGGAGGGTAACAGTCCCTCTTCACCCCAGCACAGTGTTTTTCAAGTGGCTGCTGCTACTGGTGTTCTGCATTTTTTTAGATGTGAGCCTTTTGGGACAGGGAGCCATTTAACTTTATTTTTAGCCTGTAAACCGCTTTGTGAACTTTTTGCTGGCATTTTCAGTACATAGTTGGGCTTCACAGCAAGACGTTTGCCGGAATCTGAACCTCGTTTCACATACTTACACATGGCTAATTGGGACAGTATATAGTGATTATACTTCCCAGTTATTATGTCACATTCCCATTGACATTCTGCCCTCACTAGTCAGCTGCACACAGTTGGAGCAAGGGAGCATCATCCAGTCACTTTAGCTCTGGGTCCAAGTTTCCTCCCCCCCCCCAACACCCACTGTTTCCTAAAAGGGTCACGCCCTTTTCTTGTATCCTTTCAGCATAGCCCCTTTCCCAGTTCGTTTTTCAGACAAGTACCCCTAGAGGGCCAGCACACACAAAAATCCTAATGTGACACTGCAATCCCGTAAAGATGCCTTTTTGCTCTGCAGTTTAATCAATGGGCATATTACTGGTGTGCACTAGTGACCTGTCAGAAAAATATGGATAAACTGAAAACTGCAGCACAACTTGTCACTTCTGCAATTAATTTTAGAGAGATCCCGTTAAACTGGATAACAGGTGAAGTGGAACATAGGGCAGAGTAAACTTGTAGAGAAAATATGGAATGAGTGATATCTTCTTGTCCCTCGTAAATTCCATGGATGGAGGTGGGAAGCTGTTCCACGAGTATAGCCTTCATTTTATAGGCATAGCGGTTCCACCCATGCCCAGTGTTTTCTTGGAGGTGAAAGATGACCTTTCGTGGCATAGCCTTCAACCTATAGATAAGGAAACGACCTTGGAATTTGTTTGAAAAAGCCTATCATTACTTTCAAGCGGAAGCAGTAGTCTCTGCTTTAATACCTGCTGTACATTTTATGGCTCCCCCTTAAATGCTGGGAAATCTTGGCTTCTTGGAAATGGAATACCGCTTTAAATATAGCCCTTCTAGGTGGCTCATGCCACAGTACAAAATTCAGTGTCTCTCTACAGCGCGCATATGGAATGGAAAATACAGCATTAGTTTTCTGTTAAAATTTAGCTACTGCATCCGAGATCAATCTTGCCTCCCACTGAGACTTAATGCCGCTATACTAAGTATTTATTATTGAAGCCTGTCAATATGATTTATAGCACGTGGTGTGGCCATTAAGATATGATGTTATTATTAAGACATATGCTTTCTCTTATTATATGGGTGTTCCATGTTGCTAGCTGCACTAATTTCTTCCTGCTTGACATATTCTGGAGCTGGGAACTTTGATCTCGGATGTGGCTGCAGTAATGTATAAAGTGCAGTGCTGGAAGGGATTGAGAACCAGCTCTCAGCATGCTGCTTTTTCTTTCTTGGTACAGTCCCTCCTAGCTGTGTACCACAGAAATATTGTAGGGAGAATGTAATGTGTGAAGCAGCCATGATGAGTTGGCAAAGAAGAAGGATACTTTCCTTGAAGTTCTGTGGTCATGGATGCTTCAAGATGTGCTACTGTAGTTGTGGAAATTGTAGTAAAATATAGTCAGTGTTATAATTCCCATTGCAATCCCGTACTTGGGAATAGTTGAGAGGGACCATGTAAAAAGAAAAAAAAATCCAATCCAATTTTCACATGTGAAACTCTCTGAAAATAATCTGCTCCATACTCTTTGATAGAGTCAAATTCGCCTTGGGATTAAACCACATCATTCAGACTGCAGTCCATCACAGATAGGCAGTATGAAAGAGCAATGTGAACAAAGTTGTGGATGTAGCATAAGGTGGATAGAACAGTGGTTCCCAAACTGTGGTTTGGGACCCACCAGTGGGTCACAAGCCAATTTCAGGTGGGTTGTGAAGCATCTAGAGCAGCCATATTGGAAATATGAGAAGATGGGATTCTGGAAAGGGGAAAGGCTATGTGATTAGTTTGCTTGTGTCAAGGTTGTCAATGGGCTTTTTTTCTGATTCACGTTATTTGCTATTGGAAAAAGGCTGATGAATAACCCAACTTATTGCTGCGTTCTCAGGAAAGCAGCAGGCTCTGGTGTCACAAGGACAGCACTTCTGGCCATGACATCACTTCCAGGTTAAAGACATCACTTCTGGTGAGTCATGGACAGATGGTTGTTCTAAACAGTGGGTCCTGGTGCTAAAAAGTTTGAAAGCCAAACTGGGATAGAGCACATGCATGTAACTGTAGCAAGTACTATATATAATTTAGCTCCTGAAAAAGGTTATCATTAGGATTGCGACTGAGGCCCCAATCCTATCCCCCACCACTTGCACCCATGCAGCAGCATTATGGAGGCGTGCACTGCATGGTATTAAAGGGGTGAGCAGGGGGTCTCCTCAGAGTATGGGAGCTTTTTCCCTTACCTCCAGGTAAACCCCATGTTGCCCTATGGATTTACTCAGAACTCTTTGGGACATGGGAAGGCTGGCGGGGGGGGGCATAGAATATTGGTGGCACCTTTATCACAGATACTCCAACATACCTCTCAGCAGCCCTGATTCCCACCCCAAGCCTCCCCTTCTCCATTCATTCCCCTGCCCAGCCCACTGTATGATTCTTACCAGATTGTTGTAGAATGTACGTGAAATGCGTTGCACACTCAAAAAGCATCATATAAATTGTTACTATTGTTATCATCATCATCATTATCATTATTATTGATACAATTCATTATGTGCTGATGCAGCATGGTTTTGTTTATGGATACCAGCACAGGCTCAAACCATGGGTGAAATGGCAGTCATCCCGCACCGGAAACACATGATTCAGTTCTTATGGTTAGCCTGAACAACACTTTCTTGGCAACGATAATTGAAATAAAACAGCCACTTATATACACTGGATGCAATTTTGTTGTATGTAATATATGTTTTTTTTTAATGAGGTCATTGCATTTATCTTGAAATCTAAAGTTAGAAGACTCAAGTCAGCAAGAACATTAAACATTAAAAATGTTTAATTTTTTTTTCCAGAATCTTTAAAACTCCTTGCAAGGACATTACTGGAAATGGTACTTAACCTTTGTATGCCATGATCTTGGAATGTCTAGGCCCACACTTTCTACAGGCAGACCAATTAAGCAGTAAATATATGAAGTTGTAATAAAGCCACTAACAACTTCTAAGCATTAAAATATATGCCAGAGAAATTTAAGAGTTAATTCTGCATCATCTTCCAGTAATATTTTAACAAAATCCACCTTTTTCATCAATTTGGTCTTAAAATACTGTATATTTTTGTTAAAAAAAAAAGAATATCAAAAGAGTAAAACTTGTTTTAATCCCTGATTCTGCTATCAGTTTAATAAATACCTCCAAAGTTTGTCTTAACAATATTGGATAGCAATATATAAGATTAATGTGGTATGTGGGCTTGTTATAAAACATGAAATTTATTGGAACAGTTCATTTAAAAAAAAATTACTGTAAAAGATTACAATCTCCTACCCTGCAGGAACAATGGTCATATATTTAACATATGGGTTCTTTTGTCCATGGCCACACTGCTTTTCTGTAAGTTGGAGATGAAAAAAGAGCTAAATAAATAAAATGGGATAGCGCATGCAGTGTTATCTTGGATTAAAAAAGCAACAGAAGCCTTTCTGTGCACTTTTCCCTAGGTGCTTATCGCAGCAGTACGATATACTCATCCGAAGAATATGCATCAAAGAATGGAACCCTCCATTTCAATGTAATTTTTGCCCATACTAAGGTTAATGTGGATGTGATACTAAAGTACTAGTCTCTTTTGCCACCATATTTCTGCATTTATCCCTGGACCAGTTCAGTTGATATTCTGACTGTTCCCCTTTCATCTGGTGGCTGCACGTACACACACCCCCAACCAGTGATGTCATGTAGGGGGTACGTGAGTACCCGTTCCTAGGATTACGGCTAGCCCCGCCCATTCGCCTGCCCACTTGTCGACTCCGTCGGTGCTCTGCTCCGCCCCCTGCAATGTTTGAATTTCCTGCACATTTGAGTTGCCTGGCAGCGAGCGGAGCGAAGCGAAGCGAGGGAGACCGACAGCAGCAGCAGCATGAGCAGGTAGGCTGCCTGGGGCTCCCTCTCCCAAGGAGGCGCCGCGGTTCCTGGGGGCAGGATTTTGGAATTTGTCTCCAAAAGATTTTGGAATTGCTGAAATGAGCTGGTGGCTTGCCTTGCCTTCCCAAGCCAGGTCAGGCCTTGCCTTGCCTTGCCTTGCCACTGAAAAATGAGCTGGTGTCTTTGTTAAACTGCTGTGCTGTTGCTCTGTAAGATTTTGGAATTGCTGAAATGAGCTGGTGGCTTTTTAAAACTTGCCTTGCCTTCCCAGGCCTTGCCTTGCCTTGCCTTGCCACTGAAAAATGATCTGCTCAGGGGTTGCTCTCGAAAACTGTTGGGTCACTTTAACATGATGCCAGGCCTCCTTAACATGTTCTGGGGGTGCTGTGGAATACTGTTGCAACTGTTGGGTCAGTTTAAAATCGTCTGAGGCCTCAAAAAGGGCTTTTTTCATGTCACTTCCTGCCACGACATCCCTTCCGGCTTATGACGTCACTTCCGGTGGGCGGGTCCCGACACGTGCCAATCAAACGTGAGTACCTGTTCTTAAATCATTTAGATGACACCACTGCCCCCAACTCTGTATGCTTGCTTGCCGCTATCTAATTGCTCAG
>JAJKFI010000014.1:3800412-3820627 GCA_029204185.1 Lerista edwardsae
AGCGCATGCCTGATCCTATCCCTGAGTTTTCAACCTGCCCCACCCCTTCCCCTCCTCAGACATAAATAGTTGGCATGGGTCCAAGGAGAGAGACAGGTAGCCAGAAGGTAAATAGAAACTTTAAAAAAAAACAACCAACAACTTCCTTTTACATACCTCTTGTTGGGCTTCTCATGTCCCTTCCACCATAGCATGCAGTGTGTGCTCTCTTGGCATGGCTGCATCCTATAGTGTTATGTGTCAGGGACTAGGATGAGGCTCTTATTCACCTTAAATCAGTACAACAAGAGAATTTCTGGCATGAGAGTGGGCAAAAAAACAAACAAAGGAAACTGGAAGGAAGCAAATAGAAGAAGTATAATCAATTCATAATATGTGATTCAGGGCGCAATCCTATACTTTGCTGGAACAGGCAGGCCTGCACTGTATCCAGCGCAGTATGAGAGAGACTGGAGCCTCCTTAGCACAAGGGCACGTGAATGGCAGGCATAGATACGAGGAGGTTGTGCAGCCTGAATTGGGGCCACATGGCCTGGGGACAAGCCCTTGGATTCCACTGAACGGAATCCTAATCTGAAGTTAGGCAGGCCCAAGTCCCTTGTGCTGGCCCAGGAATGTCACAAATGCACCGTAAAGCATGTTTAGACCACTCTCTGAGTCAGGGAAGATGGTGCATGTCCCTGTGCTGGCCTCCCAGACTCCGAGAGTGGTGCCAATGTGCTTTATGGCATGTTTGCAACACTCTTGGGCTGGCACAAGGGACTTGTTAACTCCAGATTAGGATTGCACCCTATATAGCATATGTAAATGTTATAAACATAAATAAAATAAAAAGAAGAACATTGATGAACATCATGGAAGGTTGGATGAACATGCTAGGGCAGTGATGGCAAACCTTTGACACATGTGTCAAAGGCAACATGCCACAACATTTTGGGCAACACGCCAGCGTTCACCAACACCTGAAAACAACAACATCCAAAAGGTTCACCATCATTGTGCAAGGGAGAAGGTGTTCATGTCTAGCCTTCCTGCCAATAGGTTAATTTTCTAATTGTACACATTATTTGTCATGGGGGAATATCCCATCATAGGAACCCGCACCTGCAGCCTGACGTAGTGCAATCAAGAAACAGTCTTATCAGCTGTTCGAGAAAACTGGGTCACTCTGTGAAATAAAAAGAACATATCATTTGCTAAAAGGTTGTATAAAACCATTGATTTCTCAGCTAATTCAGAGCAGTAGAATTGTTTAAGCACAACTGTTAAACGTAGCAAGAACAACCTGCCTGAAAGAAATAAAAGTAGAGGTTACGTTTTGGAAGCAGCATTTTAATTTTATTTACACAAGCTTAAGTGAATTGTATAATTAACTTTGAAAACCTGAGCTACCCAGAAGGCAGCCCTTGCATGAATCCAGGATAAAATGCGCTGCGTTCAGTTGTGATGAATGGAATGGGCAGAGACTACTGCTGGTTATTGCATCTTATACCCTCTGGGCTTCAAAGTTTGAGATCGTTCTCAAAGAAAGGGAACAAGAAGCCTTTGGCTACTACTGCAAGGAAGGTTTGTCAAACTCCCAAACTCAAGAAGAAAGAAGAAGTTTCCCCAAGGTTATCAAAATAAGCACAATAATTCAGCTCTTCATGCTTGCTTGCCCAGTCCTGCTTGCTTCAAGGAAGGAAGTTCACAGATACCTTAAAAGATGGCATGAGATCTCTTTGTGGAACTACAATGTATGGCTCATGGCCCATTCCTATTTGGATGCTGTGCTGACACTGGTGCATTGACCACCACATTCTAAGCCCGCCTAGGAAGGGGGAGATAGTGCCCACAAACACCAGACTTTGTGTCAACCAGCCTCTACACACAGGACACATAGTGCCACAGATAGGAGAGGGCAGAAGAGAGAAGTGCCCTGGAGGGAGAATGACAGGCATGCTAGAAGCAGGGCAAGTAGCCCTGGGATGGGGCATGTGCAGGAAGTAGCCCACATCCCCATCTACAAACGGCGCTGCACATGGTGCCACACACAACCTTGGCTCACCCACAGATGCCATAGTCAAGCTAAGGCAGCAGACTGCAGCACACATTGCCAAGTCACCTGCAGCACACATTGTCACTCCCATGCCACAGTGTGTCTGTACGTGAGATTCATGGGAGAAAAGCAGGACGGGGCGGGGGGGGAGAGGGAGAGAGAAAGGCAAGGAAAGAAACAGAGATGACCGGCATCCCTAGCCATATAGCCGAGGATGCAGAAGGTGTCCGGTAGCCCCATAGGAAGATGCCTGCAGCTTGCATCTTGGCCAATGCCCAGAACCAGGTTGCCCGCCAGAATGACAACAAAGTAATTCAGGTCCCACAGGAAACCTGACAGCTGGCTGCCTTTTCAGGCATTCTGGCTGCCTTTGGCCAACCTGCGCCAGCTTGGTGATAAATCCCCTCCATGCTTGTGGATGGTCCCTGCCAACTCAGCTCTGTGTCCCATCCCCCTTCCTTTTGCTACTTCGCAGGTTTTGACCTTCCCCATTGTTCTCTATGGGTTTACTCCTTCCTCCACCAGTTCTGTTGTTGGTGCAGTGTTTTTCCAGGGTGCTGGGCATGCCTGTCATCTAAACGGGAATAGGATATGCCGTATACTAACTCTCCCTCATCCCACTCATGTAAAATCCCAGTCTCCTCCCTGGTGTACAACTGGGGTACAAATCATGATGCAATGTTGAGCCACTGTTGTGCATCCTTGAATGGACAGAACTTTGTACCACCAGTACAGGTGGACATATGCTCAGGGCAGTGGCGTAGTGTGTGGGGGGCCTTGGGGACCGTTGCCCGGGCGCAAAATTCTTAGGGGCACAAACATTTGCGCCCCTAAGAATTGAGGTGGGGCTCTCCCGGCCTCGGCACGCCTCCCTCGGCTTCAATTGAAGCTGGGGGGAGACACGAGGAAGCCCTGTCTCCAAGGACAATGGAGGTGTTCAGCGTGAGAGAGCTTCAGCGCATCTCCTCTGGCTTCAACTGAAGCCGAGAGAGACACACTAAAGCCCCGCCTCTGTCGCTGACGACACAAGGCGTCATGGCGTGAAGGCGCAACATGTGCCTTGTCCCAGTTGCGGGCAAAGCACGCTACACCCTTTGCTCAGGGAGAAAGGATTGGGCCATTAGTGGTTTTAAAATGTTGCTACATTTTTATTACACATTTTTAATCTTCCAAGGAGGTCAGTTCTTCGCCCATCATTTTGTCCTCACAACAACTTTGTGAGGTAGGTTAAGAATTGCTGGCCCAAGCCGCCGCCCCCCCCAAAAAAGAACTTCATGGCTGAGTGAGGATCTAAACTTAGATAGAAAATAAAAAAGGAAGGAATTGTTAAATGGAACTGTAAGACTATTATATTAAGGCACTTATCCAATTTCAACCCCTAGCTGCAATTCTTGTCGAAGATCACAGGAGCTGGCTTCAGTAAGGTTGCCATGGCATAACAAATGACATTGTGCGTGTGTTTTAATTCCCTGTGTATATTGAGTTGGTACAAATTACAAAATCAATTTTCCTTCTTTGTTCATCTTGTCTTTGTCCAGTCAATCAACATTAGTTATTTGTTGATATTTCTGCTTTGATGTATGACTTGCTTTCAGTCCTTCCTGTTAAAAAAATTGATTTGTGAATTAGTTTGCATGCTATATCTTTTAACTGTCTTGAAGCTGATGGCAAAAATGTTGGTTAATTCAAGTTCCAATTGCCCCTATTTACCATGAACAATCCCTATTTTCTTTTATTGAGCCTAATCAATCACCACAAGTCTTCATTTGACATTTATGGGGGAAGGCTTTTAAAAGTTTTGTTCCTGTTTCTGTTGTACAGGTTGAACCATTTTCCCAGGTCTCTGAATGATAACTCTCTGTATGGGATGATCTCTCTTTAACTACCACCCTGAGCATTCTGGCCATTTACTCCCTTCTCTAGCAAGGCCTCTGTACCCCTCCTCAAGTGTAAGCTGTCTTTGGTTTTGCTTGGGAAGAAAGTGTGGGAGCTGGCAGGGAGGACTAGCTTGTTAATAACAGCGTGGAAGTGAAAACCTTAGAACAGGGCCTGCTTTAAGCCAATGGGACCAATTGCTCCCAATTGCGCTCCACACCTAAGGAGTCCTGAGCTAGGATAATAATTAAAAAAATACAATCAATATTTTTACTAAAATCAATATTTTTACAAACAAGTGGTTTTGTAACTATTTACTTTTCAAAGCTAATCTATATATTTTGGGCCCAATTTGGGAGTTAGTAACCCCTGCTAACTGGGCAAGAGGCACTTTTTCCAGTGGTGTTCCTCTTATATTTAGCAGGGGGAGAGTAATTGTCCCTCATCACCCCTGCACAGTCTTTTTGGTGGCTGTCGCTGGCGGGCTGCCTTTTTTTTTTTTTTTTTAGATTGTGAGTCCTTTTGGGACAGGGAACCATTTAACTTTATTATTACTATTTGCCTATAAACCGCTTTGTGAACTTTGTGTTGAAAAGCGGTATATAAGTACCTGTTGACTGACTGACTGACTGGGAGTGTGATATGAGTGGCTGGAAGGGGTGGGGGAACTTGTTCTGGGCAGGGGAGGGCAAAGAAAGCAAGGAACAGGGAAGGGACTTGCCCTGGAGGGGTGGGGGGGTGTAACTGGCAGAGGCCTCCTCTGCCAAATCCTATCACTCATGACAGGCTTGGAAGCCCAACATGGGGCTTCTCAAGTCTGCGCCAGTGATTGAGCTGGCACAGACTCAAGAAGTCCCATTGTGGAGGCTTGGACTTTCTCAGTAGGAGATGAATGTCCTCTTCCCTCAAGGAAACCTCTGGCGGCTTCCTCATGCCCATAAGTTACAGCAGTGGTCATTTCAGCCTCTGGGTGCCAGTAAGCATAGGAATGGGCTATACGTTGGTTTCCTTGTTGGTTTACACGTATGCAGTTTTATATTAAAATGCGCTAAGATCCATTTGGTCCATTAATTCACATGCGCTTTTTGAAGCACACATTTTGATTGCTTTCCATTCTACTGTAGAGATATAGAGTTTCTATAAAATATTGTGTTTATTTCTCTTAAGGTTCTACAGGTCTTGGCTGTGAACTTGGGTCACTCAAGAAAACAGTTTCGGCAGATGGGATGGGGTATAGTAGGGTGGAATGACATGGAGCTAGAAAGTGTGGATCAGGTCTGTGATGGAGGGCAGATTCAGTGTCTGCCAAATCCTATCCCCTTTCCCAGACCCAACCCCACCATGTGGGTCCACACTGACCTGAGCTAGTGAATTTGCTAGTGCAGGTCTGATTCCTCCTTTGAAAAAACTAAAACAAGCCCCATGGATACTAATATAAAAACAAAAGAAAGCCAGCCAGCCTGTCAACAGTTAAAAGCTTTTTGAAATAAAAAGGTCTTCAGCCCCCGCCGAAGTATTATCAAAGAGGGAGCAGTTCTCAATTCTAAGGGGAGGGTATTCCAAAGTCGGGGGGCCACCACCAAGAAGGCCCTATTCCTGGCCGCCGTCCCTCTCACCTCTCCTGGTGGCGGCACAGTCAAAAGGGGGCCCCCAGATGATCTAAGAGTACGGGGCAGGATTATATGGGAGGAGGCGGTCCCTCAAATACCCCAGACCCGAGCCGTAAAGGGCTTTAAAAGTCAAAACTAGCACCTTGAATTGGGCCCGGAACAGAACCGGCAGCCAGTGTAGTCGCCGAAGCAACAGCTCGACAGAGTCAAACTGATGTGCCCCAGCAACCACCCGAGCAGCCGTGTTCTGTACTAGTTGTAATTTCTGGACCGTCTTCAAAGGCAGCCCCACGTAGAGCGCATTGCAATAATTTAATCTAGATGTCACTAGGGCGTGACATGATATTATGGCAATTAAATTTATTAGCAGAAACAACAAGACCGTTTAAGTCCATTATATAATTATATCTAATAAAGATCTACTAACAATCCTGCAGCTAGGAGACCTGTCTTCTCAAAGCCTTGTCTTGGGAACAATTCATGCAAATAAAATCCAAATAGCTTTAGTAATTGGCTAAAAATTACCGCATTTAATGGTACAAATTATTCCAGAGTGATGTTTAATGAAAGCTGCAGTTTACAGCACCTAAGAACAAAATTCAACATATTCCTTTAAACTATGTTGTTGACCCGCCTTGTTTAATACCTTGTTAATCTTTGAAAATTGGAAACAAATGCTTCAATTAAGATTCAATTAATTGACAATTAATTTAGCAATAAACAGATGGCCAGAAAATCCTCCTATAATTGAATCATGGTCGATTTGGAAGAACATATGACTTCTACTTTTAAATCCATAATGAAATAAAAAGTGTCAGCATGTATAAACCTTTCATTAAAAAAAATGTCTTGTGGCCCAATCCTATGGGCCATTTATGACAACAAATCTATTGATCCGCTATTGTAAATGAATATGTGGTAGCATATATGTCACGCCACAGTTACAGCATATACGACGCACCACAGTTGCATGTGTCAGTGCCACTGGCAGGAATGGAATTACCCAGATCCCTCACCAGCCCAGATGAGGTAGCGGCAGGGGCAGTTTGTGGTTGGTTGGGGAAGTTTGGGGAGGGCAAGCAGAGAGCAGGGGATGGGGGAGTGGGTTGGAATGGGGTACATCTTGGCAGCGAAGGTGCATGCCAGATCTTATCCCAAATTCCCAACGGCCCCCTTCTTCTCATTGGACTTATGCCAGCAAAATATCTGACATGGGTCCATGGAGATCCCTCTGTGATCCGGCAGCCTATCAGGAAGTACGTTAAAATGTTGCCTTTAAAATTTACATCTTGTTGGCCATCACTTCCCCCAGCATAACATGCAGCACACACACTGTTGGCGTGCTGTGTGCTATGGACTGTGCTGTTGGTGAAAACAAGGAACATTTTTAAAAAATATTAAAGGTACAATCTTAACCTGGAGTTAGGCCGGCACAGTTAGGCCAGCAAAGTTTGGCCGGCACAAGTCAGGGCCACTTTCACAGTCAGGAATGTCTGTGTGTTGGCCTCTCTGACTCCAACAGTGGTCCAAACACACTTTATGGTGTCCCTTGTGCCAGCCAAACTTTGCTGGCCTAACTGTGCTGGCCTAACTCCAGGTTAGGATTGTGCTCTGAAAATGGTTAGGAATGTGGGTGTGTTATTCTGAAAAGTAGGCCCGTCATCAATCAATCAATAGTATTTATAGACTGCTTTTCAACACAAAATCCACAAAGCAGTTTACAGGCAAATAGTAATTGTAAAGTTAAATGGCTCCCTGTCCCAAAAGGCCTCACAGTCTAAACAAGAACCACCAGCAACAGCAGAACATCACTAGCAGCAGCCACTAGAAAAGACACTGTGCAGGGGTAAAGAGGGACAGTTACTCTCCCCTTGCTAAATATAAGAGGAGCACCACTTGAAAAAGTGCCTCTTGCCTAGTTAGCAGGGTTTACCACTTCACCAAGATCTCATTTTATAGCAAAAGACATGTAGTTAATTTTATTACAATGTTAATGAGCAGTGGTAAAACAACATTTATGAATCTAGCATTCTAGAATCAGTGAATCAAATGAAGTCTGATTCAAACCAAGTTAGGAATAGTGATAGCAGTCCTGAAAAAAGCAATTAACTGAAATGGTCTTGGAGAGGGCCAGTGTATTCATTGGTAGAATGTGGGAGAGTCTGGATTCAAATCTCTGCTCTGCTACAAAGCCATCTATGAAGTCATAAATTGATCCATCAAGCTTAACCCTGCTAGTGGTGACTTTCCAGGGCTTCAGAAAGGTCTTCCCGAACTCCACCTGGAAATGCCAGGAATTGAACCTGAGATAATCAGAAGAACACTGCCCTGAACCTTTTCAAGGAAGTTGGTAAATAAAAAAGTCTGAAAACAGAGGGCCAGCCACCTGTTGAACTTACCTTGGGGCAAGTGTTGCAGTATTCGTAAAGGATGGTCCCATAGTAGTTTTGTTGCCAGCTGGATATAGTGCCATGAGAGCTCTGATAAAGGCAAGTTGTTTTTCCCTATGTCAAGTCAGCAAAACCCAGTGTTAATTCAGAATAGGTAGATGATCTCTCATCCGGACATCTGAAATCCAGACTATTCCAAAATCTAGACATTTTTGTCTTTTTAAAAAACTGTCTATAGTTTAAAGTTTATAGACAGGAGGTCTGGTCGAGAAGATGGAGTCGCCATTATGCCCAAAGATAAGATCCGAAGGTCACCAGTTTGAGAACACCGGAAGCTTCCGTGAGCGGCAGACCTTGAGAACGCAACTGATAAGCTCTGAGCTGAGCTGTCTCCAGCTGCCTGTGAAAGATGAGGTGCTGGGCCAGCTGTTTCTTTGGTGGGAGCAGAGAAGCCGTTTATCAGCCAGCGTGAAGGCAATTGTGCAGCCAGCAAGGAAGACTGGCCTATGAAAGTTCCATCCGAATCAGGCGCACACGGAGACCCGAGCACGCCCCCGGCAGCACTGAAACCGCGCCCCTGGAGGTGCTGGAACCGCGCCCCCGGACGTCACCCCGCCCCTGCGCATCACCAGACACGCCTCCCTTACCCCGGAAACGCTCCATTTTGGAGCATTACGGAGCGGGGGTGGGGGGTGGGTCGAAAACCGCGCAGTCCTGCCCGGACCACGCGCAATGGCGCCCTGCCGCTGCCCGGCGCCCCAGGGCTTGTGCCCCCCCACGCCATAGGGTAGAATCGCCTCTGATCCGAATGTAGCAGTTCTTGAAAGATTAAAACCTCTTTGTGATTTGTAAAAAACCCTTGGGGTTTAGAAAAAAGCCAGCCTATGTAAACCACCTTGAATTAAAGTCACAGGAGCAATCCAATGACTAAGAAAGGTGGCATATAAATATTATTATTATTATTATTATTATTATTATTATTATTATTAATAATAATAATAATAATAATAGTGCGAATACTAGGAAGTCTTGTGCTCATTCCCACAGGCAGGCTGTTAGTTCTATTCTCTGCTCT
Organism: Lerista edwardsae; assembly: GCA_029204185.1. Taxonomy (NCBI): domain Eukaryota; kingdom Metazoa; phylum Chordata; class Lepidosauria; order Squamata; family Scincidae; genus Lerista; species Lerista edwardsae. Next base: position 3,809,401 of record JAJKFI010000014.1, read on the forward strand.
GTGGTGTGGACCTATACAGACACTGTTGAAAAATGTCAAGGGGGCCAGCAGCCAACCAAATGGGTAACGATCAAGAGAAATCATTTTTCATTATATTAATGCAATTATTCCAAAATTCAGCACCTTCCCATCCCAGTCTGGATAAGGGATACTCAACCAATATCACTATCTATATTTGTCATGTAAATTTACCCAGTGATAATCAATCACTGTTGGTGATAGAAAATAGTGATAATTATCAACTGGTTATTAACACTGTATATGATAATCCCATTATAATGTAACACTGGCATCTGTTTATTATCTTTGTTGTTGATTGTATCTATCTGATGCAGTGGCTTTTGCTTCTGCAAGTTCATGATATAACCTATTTGTTCATCTTTGTGCTACAGAAGCCTGGGTGTTTTTGTTGGTTTGATTGCTGCATCGAACTAACAGCAAAATGTTATGCATGTTTTTGCTGAAATAATTCCCTCTGCTGAAAGCGGGCTTTCTCCCAAGTAAGTGTGTCATTTGGGCGGGCCATAGCCCAGTGGTAGAACATGTACTTTACAGGCAGAAGGTCTGAGTTTCAAGTCAGACTGGGAAGTTGCCCTGGGGATGTCACTACCAGTAACTAACAGTAACTAACCAGTAATTAACAATAGCTGAGCTACACAGAACAATTGTCTGAGACAGCTTCCTATTTACCTATAAATGCATATAGGGTTGTAGCTGAATACTGCTACTTAGAATTAATCAGCTAGGGCTTGTAGCATGAGCTTTTCTAGCCAAGAATTTCCTGTATCACATATTCTACAAGAGGTAGGATACTGATTATGAAAACTGACGTATCCATCAGTTGTCATTCTACTCTTATAGAATTCATGATATTTGCTACTGATTAGCAGTCTGTGTGAATATTTGAGTTGCTTGCACATCCAACACACATCACTTGTCTGATGGGATTGTTGGAGAAATTGTGTTAGTTTAGCAAATCAGCTAGTACAATTCTTCAAAGGACACACCTTAATTTATTCCAGAGAAACTGTACATATGAAAATCCCTGGAACCAACCAGGTTAACTCCAGTGGGGAGAGCAGATTCTTGTGCTCCTCTGAGATATGGAAAGAAAACTTGCAAGAAATCTTGATTTCCCAGTGAGAGTTTCAAGGACAGTAGCAGGGATTTTCCAACCCCATTCAAAAGATGCTTTTCACAATGGGTAGCAAACAGGTAGTAGGCAAACAGCACAGAAGTCAGTAAAAAACCAGGGCTATGCATGTTAGTAAAACAGAAGGAAATGAACAGACAGCAGCAGAGAATAAGCTACAGTGGAGCTGCAGCAGTAAAAAAAAAACGATAAGAGGAAAAAAGCAGAGGTTTTAGAGGAGTCAAAGATATAATGGTGCACAATAATTAAAGTAAAATTAGAGTATTTAAGTGGGATGAGCACAGAAGACCATTCATTTTGTTCACTAAACGGCAACCTTTTAAGCTAATTGGACATTTTTAGTATCATTAGTTTCCAGTAAATAGAGTCAGAGGCTTGGCATTCACAGTGCAAAAAAAGAAGCACTCAAGATCTATAGGAGATCAGCAGACCATTTCACTGTCCAAAAGAAAATATAGGGGTGGATAAAGGCCATCTTCCTTTTGGATCTCTTCCTTTTTCCAATGACTGCAGGCCATGCTAAGGGTTACATATTATTGAAATGACAATAAGACATTTATCATGAAAAACTTAAAGTATTTAATTTGGGAGAAAGTGCAAACGGAGACTTTTGTCCATGCCTTCCATCATCTTTTGAACAGTAATGTTTTATCATCCTTGTCATAGCTTTAGTTGTCTTGATTTTCATGACTACAAATATTATTACTTGAACATTAAAGTATCCTGGCCTTTGTAAAACCCAGCTGGTAATATAAAGCATGAGTTTCCACACTGCACATTAATTCTATGCTACATTAACATAGTACTGCTTGTAATTTCATCCCTCAGTACCAACCCCAGCTAATTCCATCCTTTAATTTCATTGACTGTGCCCTCAAGGGACTATAATTTTTACTCTGCTCTTCTGGCTTCTTGCACTAATATACTTTGGCATGGGTACAGAAAGTCAATGGTGTGTGTGTGTGTGTGTGTGTGTGTGTGTGTGTGTAGGGGCACTAAAATACCAATTGTTTGCTAAGAACATACATGAGTTAGATTGAAAATGATTGTGAAATGCGGCTTTTCCTCTGTGTAAAGCCCTCACAAAAGACCGTCAACAACAAGGAGAAAGATGAAAGTAATCATTGAAAGAAGTATTTATTCATCTATTACTACCCTCTTGGGCCTAAAATCAGAGAATTCTTCAGCTTTGTCAGCTGCACAACAAGGGCTGATTGTCACCTGCGTTAGGCATATGACCAGCCACGAATTTTATATTTTAATATTGTCAGCCTGGATACAAGTGCATCCTTAGGGTGAATCCAGGAATCAGAGGAGAGTCAAATCATAGTTTGAATTTATGGCAGTTCTCATGCCCTAATTTTAGCACAGACTTTAATACAAATAGATTAAAAATATCAAACAGAAACAAAACTAGACCTAGGTCCAAATCCTTTCCAAAGTCCAGCGCTTGTGCAGCGCATGCCAGTGGGGCATGAACTGCATCCTGCAGCAAGGAGACAGTCACAGAGGTCTCCTCCAGGGAAGGAAACATCTGTTTCCTAAGTGCTCCGTTGACCTGCACCAGCACTGGAAAGTTGGATAGTATTGGGCCCCTAATCTACATGTTGCATTTAACATATAGTAAGTGGCATTGCAAGGGTTAAATAGCATTGTTTAGCTGCTTTGGTATGTAGTTTTCAGCAGGCAAGTACCACAGAAGTAACAAGATTAAATATTCTCTGCCTCTATGCCATGACCCTTATCTTCACGCGGCTCTTACATGACAATAAAAGACCTGAATGTTACAGTCGAGAGGTAATGTAGCATGCTGTTATGAGAAATGTATAGGGCCAGTTCGGATTATACTTTACTCCTTGAACCAGTTCTAAGTGAGTATGTGCATCCTTACTATTACTATTCCATCCCTTGTTAGTTGCTACCCCTTTCGGCTGATTAGCACATGCCTCACTTCCGCATATCTCTGGGAAGGATCATGCTGCAGCTTCCCAGTTGGAAATTGAGAACCCTGCAGTGCTGCTCCCTTCACTTAGCAACAGATTAACTTAACAACGGGGATCTCAGAATGCATCCTTGTCGTAAAGTGATGTACACCTGTACACATTAAAAAAAAATTGGCCATACTTACAGCACAAGCCTATGCATATTTACTCAGAAGATAGTACCAGTGTATTCAATAGGGCTTACTGCCAGGAAAACATGTATAGGATTGCAGCCTTAGATGTAGCTTGGTTTTCAGAAACATCTCCTCGGAGAACATAAGAATATAAGATGAGCCCCACTGGATCAGGCCAAAGGCCCATCTAGTCCAGCTTCAAACTTCATACTTCACCTATAGGCACCTGTCTCACAGTGGCTGACCAGGTATCCCAGGGAGTTCAGTAGACAACAAGATGTTTGCACCCTGTTGCCACTCCTTTTCACCTGGCATTCTGAAGTAGCCTACTATTAATGTAAGGAGGTTGCCCAACCCATCATGGCCTATAGCCCACAATGGACTTTTCCTCCAGAAATCCATCCAGTCCCCTTTTAAAGGCATCTAGGCCAGATGCTATCACCACATCCTGTGGCAAGGATTTCCATAATTAACTGCTGGGTAAAAAAGTATTTCCTTTTATCTGCTTTAACTCTCCCAGCACTCAATTTCAGTGGATGCCCCCTGGTCTGGTATTGTGAGAGAGGGAAAAGCACACACCCCCATTGACTCTATCCCTTTCGTGCGTAATTTTATATGTCTCAATCATGTCCCCCCTCAGGTGCCTTTTTTCCCAGACTGAAGAGCCCCAAACGCTGCAGTCTTTCTTCATAAGGGAGGTGCCCCAGCCCCGTAATCATTTTTGTTGCTCTCTTCTGAACCTTTTCCAGCTCCACTATGTCCTTTTTGAGGTGTGGTGACCAGAACTGTACGAAATACTCTAGATGTGGCCTTACCATTGATTTGTACAATGGTATAATAATTTTGGCTGTTTTATTCTCAACCCCTTTTTTAATGACCCCAAGCATGGAATTGGCTTTCTTAATTGCTGCCGCACACTGGGTCGACACCTTCATCGAGTTGTCCACCAGCACCCCAAGATCTCTCTCCTGAGCTGTCACAGACAACTCAGAACCCATAAGCCTATAGGTGAAGTTTTGGTTTTTTGCCCCAATGTGCATCATTTTACACTTGTTTACATTGAAACGCATCTGCCATTTGGCTGCCCATTCCCCCAACTTAGAGAGGTCTTTCTGGAGCTCTTCACCATCCCTTCTGGTTTTCACCACCCCGAAAAGTTTTGTGTCATCTGCAAACTTCGCCACCTCGCTGCTTATGCCAGTCTCCAGCTCATTTATGAACAAGTTGAAAAGCACTGGCCCCAAGACAGATCTTTGGGGCACTCCGCTTTTCACCTCTCTCCACTGTGAAAATTGCCCATTTACCCCCACTCTCTGTTTCTTGGCCCTCAACCAATTCTGAATCCATAAGAGGACCTGCCCTCTTATTCCCTGACTGTGAATTTTCCTCATCAGCCTTTGGTGGGGAACTGTATCAGACACTTTCTGAAAATCTAGATATATGATATCCACAGGTTCGCCCACATCCACGAGAATAAGCAAATTGCTCAGTCCTCTTTCCTGTTGAAATATAGGCCTGATCACAAACGTTTAAGAGAAAGATATGATGCCAAATGTGAATGAATTAGTTTTCTGTGGTCACAGCTTGTGCTTCCTCTGCCTAAATTCCCAGTAATAAGTCTGAGATATAACTAAGACTGCCAAATTCTTAACATTGTGTGCTTACAAATGGAGGTGACAAGTAGGTATAACAGCCCAGTGCTTTGATCAGTCTTCAGACTTCGGAGGGCTGCACAGATGTTTGCTCATGATCCAGTGCTATCCGTCCCTGCTAATCTTCTGTCAGACCAATTCTCCCCACTCTTATCCATTCATGGCTCCCTGCTGTTTTAAAAAGTGTTAAACTCCTGAAAGCCTGGCATCCAATCATGAGTTAGCACTTCAGAGAACAATTGCTGAAGTTTCCCTCTCCCCCCCCCCCCGCCACACCTCTTCAATGATGAACACTAGAAATGTAGAGTGTTTACTGGCAAGGTGTTTGAAATGCAAATGCACAAGTCTACCAGACTCTATCTTCAGTCAGGATTACCAGAAGAACAGAGGCATTACAAATGTAATGCCCTATTTAACAAACCTTTTGGAAAAGCCGGGTATGGAAAGTATGAAGTTTGATCCACTAAGGCAATTCGCCAGGGAATGGTCCCTCTGATCACAGTGAACAGAACTCTGCAGTTAGATTTTATGCAACAAAGTGTGTGTGTGTGTGTGTGTGTGTGTGTGTGTGTGTGTGTGTGTGTGTTGTGCTAAAGTGCACGATTAGCACCTAATGCTCTTGTATAGCTGGTGTCCAGTGGGTGCAATCTTATCCCAAAGGTATTTTGGAGCTCTTCGTAGCATCTACAATCAATTCTTGTACTTCTTGCAAATACGTATTCCCATATCCCCAACTGCCTGTTTTCATTGTTCAGGGAAAGGAGATACGCCATTTCTGACTCAAAGCCAATATGAACAAGGCTGAAGTCATCTTTCCTCCCTTGTCCTGCTATCTCATATCAGACTTGTTCTCTCTCTTATCTCTCAGCCTTTGTTTTCCAATATACCCCTGCTTCTTCTGCTCCACAAGACTAAGGGCCCAATCCTATCCAGTTTTCCAGCGCTGATGCAGCTGTGCCAATGGGGTGTGCACTGCATCTTACATTTTTTCCCTACTGCCTCTTTAAGTTGATAAGTTCTTCCACTGAATCTGAACACAGCGTGTTTGGACCACTCTCAGAGTCAGAGAGCCTAGCACACAGATGTGCACCATCCTCCCTGACTCTGAGAAAGGTCCAAATGCTCTTTATGATGGCCATTGTGCCAGCCAGACTTTGCTGGCTTACCTTTGCTGGCCTAACTCCAGGTTAGGATTGCGCCCTCACTCATGACGGAGCATGTTGCTGTGTCTACTAGGCCACCTATGTTCTGCTATTGATTGGTTTTAAAGAGAGATACCCCCTACCCTAGTTTTTGGGACGGTCTCTTAATCTGGGAGAATGGTTTTCCTTCTGCCTAGTCTTTCTAGCTTTGCATGGTGGCAGCAAAAACACCTTCTCCCACCTAATCCCAGTACAAAAGGGAGACATGAGGAGAAAGGAGGTCAATGCTAGATGCTGTGCCCATTGCACCCTCCATCTTCCCTTTCACCACTGTTTCCCACAGTGCCATTACTGATCACTGGACCAGCGCATGGGAAGTAAAGAGGCAGTTCCTGTGCTGGTACAAGCAGACACCTTGAGCCCTTGAGTTGTTACCATGACTCATACAACCTACAAAGTGCTCAGTGTAATGACTCATGGCATCTGTTTTTTGCCCTTGCTGTAGCATGCTTGAGGCATCCCATTAATAAATAACAATAGTGCAGAATTTACTGTCTATGGCACAATGCTGGAAAAAATAACCCATCAAATTAGCAAACAATAATATGTCAGACAGCCATAGTGTGCAAAAAAAAAAAAATTGCTTCCGCTTTAATTAACAAACAGAACAACATGCAAACAAAAGAGCAGCAAGAACTGCCATGTATCTGGATTTTCAGTCTGTCATCTCTATTTTTAAATCGAAGCTTGCGAACCTGTTCAGCACTGACAGGCAACACTCTGAAAGTGTAGCATTTCATAACATCTTTGTGAAAGCAAAACAGGTGCCCTTGTTCATTTGCCCAGCTGGCACCTTTTAAACGTATAGTGTCTGCTACTAAATAGACACCTGAGGACAAGAGATATTTCAGCTGTCAGTGATCATTCTTGCCCAGAAATGTCTAAGTAATCAGTTAGAAAGTCTTCAGGTTTTTTCCCCTAAGTATATAAAGGTGGCGGGGGGAAATGTGAAATCTCTGCAGAGGAACGGCTACAGTCACGGAGCTTGTAAAATTTCATAGTTCACATTGCTACATTAGGTATGGCTCAGAGCTGCATTGTCAAGCGACAGCATGTGTAGAAGTTGTATGGACACACAGGAGGGCTGCTAGTAAGACAAGAAGAGAGGAAGAAAATAATTGCTCAGCTCCTCCTGTGAAGGAAGCAGCTGAGACTTTCATATTTCACAGTTTCTTCTTACCTCAAGGGCTGGCTTTGTGGTCTAGGCATCACGCCTGAAACAATTAGACTCCCTGGAACCAGCTTTCCTTCTTCTAAGGTAGCCATGATCAAACGAGGGGTCATGCCATTTTATTGGATGTGGGAGCTTTTAGGCGAGCCCATTGAACGCTCAAAAAGGTCTGTTTGGACATTAATAATAATAATAATAATAATAATAATACATGTATTTATATACCGCCTTTCTTAAGATCACCAGATTTCTCCAGTGACATTAAAGCACCTGTGGCATTTTTGATATAAGCAGCGACTGGCTCCGAGCATTCCTGACTATTTCCATTTCAGAAGCTTTCACTCTGTGTGTCTTATAAGATGGTGAAGTGGAACTTTTGCAACAGGTGATCTGTGTTTCAAGGCAGGCACATTACGCAGAATTTCAGGCTGACCTGGGTTAACCACTGACAATTAAAAATGTATTGCCTCCAGGAAATAACCAAAACACTGATTAACGCTCAAGAGGACAGCAAGGTGGAGCAGCTGCTGAGGCCCCCAAACTGGCAGGAGGGCCCACTGAAAAGGTCTGTAGAAGCTGATCTCTACCTTCCCACAAAGGTGCTGCCAGGTCTTTTACTTTAGTCTTAGCTGGAACTAATAGCAATCGTGCTAACATTTAATTTCACATGCTTAAATAAGATGTTGGTCAGCTTGTGGCAGCCCAGTCCTGAGCCTGGCAGCACCCAGGGCCCCAGCGGCATCAAAATGCGCCCAGGATACTGCCGGAGGTCTCTTCAGGGAAAAGGAGCCTTTGTGGGGACCCAGTGGCAATGGGTCTCCTCAGCTGTGTGCCTGTATTGGAGCAGGCTGAGAGCCAAGGAGACCCAGGTTGGGCCACCCGGCTCTGGAAGAGTTTCAGGATGCGGTGGTAGAAGCTGCTGCGGTCCCCACCCCCTTGTGCAGCTCCCCTCCCCCACCCAGTTCTGCCCACTCCCCACCTCCCCCCAGTCCAAATCTCCTTACCGTTGGTCTGTGCTACTGTAACAGCCTCCCACTAGGCACTTGGGCCAGGCACTAATTAGTGCTCTATGGCACATGCGCAACATTTGTAGCCAGTGGTACACACGGACTACCAATGATATGGGCCCCTGATTTGGACCCAAATACAGTACTCCATTTTAATAAGAGGAAAACATTACCGACCCCAAAGATCTTTGCCAGTTTGGGTTTTAATCTGAGTCAGAGGAGACTTTTCATCCTGCCAGTCTGCCTCTCACACTCCCGCCTCCAAGCCCCCTTCTTTTACCTTGCTTCTTTGTCAGTGGCCGGAGAATGGAGAAAGGGAGGGCTACAACCACAGGAAAGTAATAGGGTGAGTGAGAGGTGGGCAGGAAGGCCTGAAGGAGAGAAGGATTTGGAGACTGTCAGCACAATCCTATACCCCCGACGGTCATGGCAGCGCCCAAGTGTCGGCGCTATGCTCTTGCGGCGGCTCAACGCTGTCATGAACGTGTCAGAAAGTGTGTCCGTGTCAGCCCTATGGCTTGGGCGCTGCCACGACCTTTGGCAGCGCCGGCATCGCTTGGTCAGCACAGGGCCTCCGTGAGGGCGTTCCAGAGGCATTCCAGGGGCATAACTGGGCGGCGCAGTGTGCGGAGACGGGTTGTATTGCGGGACGGCCATCGTGCCATATCCTAACGCCGGTTCCCGGCCATGGCAACCCTGATTCGGGCCATTCCTCTGCACCTGCATTTTTGCCAGCGCAGATCCGAGCAGGCCCATAGGGGTGACTGGGGCTTACGCGGGTGCAAGGGGAAAACCTCCCCTTGTCCTGCACGTTGCTGCTGCTGCCTCCTAATGGGCCTTGGAATATGGCCTTGCTATGTCAGCCTTACTAGGCCGGCATAGTGTCGGATTGCGCCCTCAGTGTGCTGGTGGAGGGACTGTGTTCTTTTGTGTTTCCCTTTCATCAGTCATTATGGGAAATCCCTCAAGGTTAAGGATAAGCTCTGAAAGCAAGATATTTTACCAGTGTGCTAATAGCATTTAACATTTATATAGCACTTTCCGAGCTTGCAAAGCTTGTGTTGTCCTTCACAAGCTGTGATTTAAAAATAGAGACGACAGACTGAAAATCCCAGATACAGTAGATGGCAGTTCTTGCTGCTCTTTTGTTTGCATGTTGTTCTGCTCATTAATTAATGAGGAAGCCGTTGTGGGTTTTTTTTTGCTCACTGTCTGATAGACAAACTTCGTAAGGTAAGCGTTGTTATTCTGGGAATGCAGCTGGGGAGTGAAGGCTGAGAGGGGGCGGCTTGCCTAAGGCCACTTTGCAAGGATTCATGGGGAAGCAAGGTATGAACTGAGGAAACTTTGATTCACTGCTCCATATCGTAGGTCATTACACCACACCTGCTCTCACGTATAGAAAATAGTTAGGTTTTCCAGATCTTCCCCATTGCCAGTAACTAAAGTAACTAAAGCATTAAATGGACACTCTCCAGGTACACCTCTGAGAGTTGGGAGGTAAGGTTTTTCAAAAGAAAAATAGTTCTCTTGGCCTGTTTGCTTAAGTTATCATAAAGAACTCTTACAACATGCTCTCCATTTGATACACTTTATGTGTTAATGGGCCCACTGCTGGTATTTTGTTTAGGAGTTCCCATGAACTTGAAGGTAATTGTGTTCTAAAGCAGTATTCTCAAACTGTGGATCCGCAACTCACCGCTAAGTCATAACCCAATTTTTGGTGGTTTGCAAAACAGACAGGGCAAATTAGGGTATGTGCACCAAGGGTTATACGAACTGTTACTTGACGGGGGAGCACTGCTGACATCATGTGGTTGATGTAACCCTATAATGAAGCAATAGCTTAGTCATAACTTGACCTTGCTTTGGGAACTACGGCAAGTGACAGACAAACCATTTGGTCCTCTCAGTAATATTAGGAAAATATATTTAACATTAATATATTTAATGGGTTTGAAAATTAATACAGAGATAGGTGAGCTAGTATACTTAAAGGCTGAACACACCGGCATATAAATACACAAATAGTTATGTGGCCTGTGCTAATATGCCCCCTGGAAAAAATGCCCCCTGATTACACTAATTCCAGGCAGGCACATTTATTTTGAATATAGTGTCTTGAAAGTACATTTGTGACACTCTGACGCTGGCACAAGTTACATGCTTCAGCCTAAGTGATGCTCTGGATTGTACTCTAAGGGTACTACATTATTTAGGCCATGTTCACCACAAGAGCATCCAAGAAACTGTTGATTTTTCATGAGGAGTGATTCTGTTCCTTTATGATTGCACATACTGTATATATTCCTGAGAAAATCACACAGTGACATAGACATTAGTATGCAGTATGGTTTTGGAATCTTCAGTTAAGATTTATCAAAAGTATCAGGCTGGGTATTATGGATTTAATCCTCACACAGGCTTGGGAAGAGAGCTGTGAGCCAATTTGTATTTTATAGCTGCAATCAACACAGTCCTATACCGATATGCTAAAACATCAAGAGAATAAAGAACTACCCTGGCACATTTTCAGAATCTAAAGTAGAAGATTCCAAGAATGAGCACATCAACTTATACTCAAAACGTTGGCTACAAATACTAATTCTTGATACAATCAGAACACTCATGTTTCACGTTTTGAGGTTCCTGGACAGAACCAGGTAGTAGCAGTCACCAAATATCACATAAAGTAGTCCCATAAAGAAGAAATATAATACTTCAGGTGTTAAGAGTACATTATGCCACTCCAAACTCTGCAGTTTCAGGTCTTTTTTTCCCAATCCTAAATGCATTTAGTTGCAGTGGGCAGCGCAATCCTAAACCCCGCACACGCGCGTGCCTGCGGGCACATGCACACACACACACCTCAGTCGCTCACCAGAGCCTCCCCCACGCCTGCCTCAGCGGACAACTGCTCCGTCCT
>JAJKFI010000014.1:3820637-3840749 GCA_029204185.1 Lerista edwardsae
CAGAGCCTCCCCCACGCCTGCCTCAGCGGACAACTGCTCCGTCCTTTCCTCCTCTGCTCCTGCAAAAAAGCTCCCCTCCGGCTCCCTCCTCCGTGCCTTTTCCCCCCTCTGAAAAGAAAGCTACGTGTTGTCTGGGAGAGGAGTGGTGGTGGCTTGCAGCCTTCTGCTCAGCTCGGCGTGTCAGTCAAAATGCCTCTGCGTGCCAGCTCTGACACGCGTGTCAGGGGTTCGCCATCACTGCCCTAGATCCATGGTTCTCAAACTTTTTAGCATTGGGACATGCTTTTTAGAATGACAATCTGTCTGGGACCCACCAGAAGTGATGTCTTTGCTGGAAGTGGCGTCATTGTGACACCAGAGCCTGCTGCTTTCCTGAGAATACAGCAAAGTTGGGTTGTTTTTCAGCCATTTTCCAATAGCAAAATGAAAGAAAGAAGCATATTTAACACAAGCAAAACAACCACATAGCCCTCCCCCTTTCCAGTGTCCCATCTTCCCATATTTCCCATATGGCTGTCCTAAGGGCTTCACAACCCACCTAACATTGGCTCACAACCCACTGGTGGGTGAAGACCCACAGTTTGGCTACCATTTCCCTAGGTACTTCAGATAGAAGTGAGGAGGACACAATTGATTCTCACGTCTGCGCCTGTGCTCTGCTCAGCCTTCAAGGCCTTTCCCTTATCTCCCTATTATAACCATTGGCATTTTTTCCTCTCTCCATACTGACCTTGTAAGATGCCCCCTGCTAACTGGGCAAGAGGCACTTTTTCAAGTGGTGTTCCTCCTGTATTTAGCAGGGGGACAGTAATTGTCCCTATTCACCCCTGCGCAGTGTCTTTTCTAGTGACTGCAGCTGGTGGTGTTTTGCCTTTTTTAGATTGTGAGCCTTTTTGGGACAAGGAACCATGTAACTTTATTATTACTATTTGCCTGTAAACCACTTCGTGAACTTTGTGTTGAAAAGCGGTATATAAATACTATTTGATTGATTGATGTCCATATACGGTCTGAAAAATCTTGCATGCGTAGATAGGTTCCCCAAAAAGCTTGCAAGACATAGTTGCTTTGAATTTCAACCAGTGGTGCTGCTTAATAATAATGCTTATGCCAAAATATTCGCTTCCCATTATAGGGGATGCTGACCCTGGCACCGCTCCTGGGGTGCTAATGAGTTCAAGCCCATCAGCCTCTTGGGGTGAATCTGGACAGTTCCTAACACCATCATTCAAGATCCAGGAGTTCACGATTTATACCGCAATTAGCAAGCTGACTGAAAAGCAAGGAAGACCCACTTGTAGCAATGTTTATGCCCCAAAGGATATGTCCTAGGACAGTAGTTCTCAAACGTTTTAGCGCTGGGACCCTATTTGTAGAGTGGCAGTCGTGTCAGGACCCACCACAAGTGATGTCATTAACCTGGAAGTGACATCATGGCCAGAAGTGACATACTCAAGCAGGAAATGCTGTCATTGTGATGTAATGGAATGACACTCCTGGAATGTAAACTGGCATTCTTGGACTGCAGCAATTGCGCAACCATGAAACATCCCTGACAGGACAAAATGTTATGCAAAAAACAGTTAACTACAAATAAATTTTTTAAAAATCCTCACTTGAAAATTCAAACTGTTAACACTCACAAATGGAATTTAGCAAGAGTAAGGGCTGTAGCTTCCAAGGGGGTGGTTCCCAACTTTCTGTGACCCACGTGACATCAGGCTACAACCCACCAAGTGGGTCCTGACCCACAGTTTAAGAAACACTATACTAGGACATGAATCTTTAGTATGTCCTGTTATGGACATGGCCAATTCTATGCCCCAGGGCCACACCCACAAATTGCCGTCGCTGGTGCCACATCCCTGCTCCCTGTACCTCTCCTGTCATGCCCTCAGCAGCCACAAACGCTCCATTTTGGAGTGATACAGACATAGGGGCGGGTGGGAGAGCCTACCACTGCTCACCACGGGCAGTGCCACCCGCCTCTGCTCTGCCCCCTCCCCTCCACCATCGCGTGCCTGGGGGCATTTGCCCCCTCCCGAATACACAGTGTGTCCCTGTCAAAGGAAGGCCTTTTTTGTAATCCTCTCTGCTGAAACGTCTTATTTTCACCCTGCTCACCCTTCACATTCCCCTAAAATGATTGATATTGAAAGAATTAATTTGATGTCTCAAATGACAAATCTTTTCAATGGTATGCCAGAAGCATTGTTGCCCATGGTGTGCGGAGTTCCTCCCCACCTTCTATTTTCTTTATGAACAGGTTTGTGTATTGCTTTAAAATCCAGCAAAATGTGTTGACCAGAGAGAATAGTGCAATAACTGTGCATATTGAAGGTGGACTTGAAATTGAAGAGAGGGTGCTTTCTGTGACTATTTGCTTCCCCAATGAAAAAACAAAAACAAAACCTCTTTGATAGTTTGGAAGATGTTTTGAAAGATGGGTTTGAAAGATGGTGACATTGTTGTGTGTGTTTTTTTTTTCTTTTGGAGTGAGGCAGTGTGATGCAAGCAGATTGGTATGATTTGGCTTTGTTTGCCCTCGTGACATTATCACATCGATCTGGCTCTGTGATGACATTACCATTTCTAGGGAAAAGGCTGATTTAAAAAAAAAATTGTATTAAGAATAGTGGCTGATTAGAGATGGAAATAGGTATGGACAAGGTGCTCAAGGGGGCTTTGGAGTACAATTGCTGTCCCCCTAAACTCCCCCTAATACAAAAAAAATGTTCGCACTACATACAGCACAGCGCTTATTACACTGGTATCTCAGCTTTACCTCTCTTAAAACCCATCATTTGTCTCCAACTTTCGCTTCCTACTAGGATTTACAACTTTCACTTATAGTTCTAGAGTACCAGCATTTTTTTCCCCACCAGCTACAGCTTTCAAATTATTGGAGAAATACTTTTTCTTCTTCTGGGAGACCCACATTTTTATTGGCTAAATATTTCACGTTAAGACTTCGCTACAATCAGCTTTGCAAAAATAAAATGAAGTTCTTCAAAGTTCTTCCAAGTATAAAAATATAGTGCAGTGAAGTACTATTTCTTATAAACAAACATTTTTAAAAATCCATGTTCCCATGTGAATAACTAATTTAGCATGCTATGTTATGTTTGGGTTATGCTTTCAATTTCTAGGTTCAACGTATAGGATTTTCCTTAAGTATACAACTAAACTTAGCAGCAATTCTTTGATAGGCGACGTATGTAAATAATATCTTTCTACAGGTATTTAGCATTAAACAGCAGGCCAAGAACAAGTGAAAATTAAAACTGCCCCTTTCCCTTTCTTTTTTCTAACAATAACTCGTAGGTATTATGAAAAGAAAAGAAAAACCAGCAGAAAATCTGCACTTTTAATTGAAAGAGTTCTGGTCTTGCAAATGAGGAAGAAGAAATTACTGCATGGAGTATCACATATCTTGTCACCATGACAATGCTGGTTCTGCAGGTACTGTTTTCTGGCAAACACTGGCACTGAGAACTAACCATACCCTTTGTCAAGTATGGTTGTACGAGATCATGAAGTTTCACTCTGAGAAAAAAAATTTTCAGCTTAGCTGAACAGGCATAACAATAGTCGGTCAAGGACAGTGTGTACAATGCCTTTTCACATGGCAGCAAATGCAATCAAGGGATTTCACACATATTTGTGCAGCCTGAGAAACATCCTTAATGTGTAGGGACACAGTCAAGGGGAAGAGCATGAAAGATAAATTATCTGGCTCCCAGCTACAGCCCGCCTGTGGATAGGAGCAGATTGACTCAGCTGAGTACAAGAGTCAGGAGCTAGAGATTGGAAGTGCTGCTAGCATAGTGCAGACAACACAAAGAACTTATCATCCCCAGTCCCCAAACCTTTTGCAGATTCTCCCCCTGGATTGACCTTGGTCAATCCCATCCTCGCGCTACACTTTTGAAAGGGGAAAGCCTAGTGTAACGGTATTCTATTGATTGTGGCGCTAACTAACAGCAGCAAACTAGGTAGTTGTTCCAAGAGTAACTGATGGTTCAAATGGTTGAAATAATAGTTTGCTACCATTTCTGGAGATTATTGATAACAAACAACCCCAGGACTAGAGTATTGGAAAAGATCAAATCATCACATCTGGCAAAGGTCACCACTTGCAGCAGTATCCAGTGAATAAAGAGTAGTCTGTTCAAAAGTACATGGGCTGAGTCCTTGAAACAGTAGTGTCCCTTGGGGGGGGGGGTGCAAAGTGCTAGGTTTTACAAGGAACCTTACCTTGCCATATAAATCTTTCCTCTCCCTTGCTGCCATAGTCATTCAGCAATACCGAGGCATTGCTTTCCCCATGAGGATTGGCTACAATGAAGAGGAAGAGAAGCTATTTACATGGCAAGGGAAGGTGCCTTGCAAAACATAGTGCACTGCCCCCTTATAGGGATGCTATGGCCTTGGAATAGCAGGTAGGCCTGGGAAAAACTTGTATATGAAACTGTATACTACATTCAGTATAGTATAGAGAAACAATGGAAGGTTTATAGCACTCAGTGAATGGTTGTGCTTGAAGCACCATATTCAATATATAAACTAAACAGTTTTTACTCCAAGGCAGTTTAGGCATGCGGTATTTTTTTTTCCTGGCTGTACTGCTTTAGACTGCAGATATACGTTTCTTTGTTTGGGTACCAGGGGTGCTTTTAAAAGTGTCCATATGCACACAGGAAGGTAAAAGGTAAAGGTTTCCCCATGACTGAATGGTCTAGTCGTGACCGACTGTAGGAGGCGGTGCACATCTCTGTTTCCAAGCCTGTAGAGCTGGTGTTTTGTCCAAGGACAAGCTTGTGGTCATTTGGCCAGCATGACTCTACGCCATAGCGCACGGAACGCCGTTACCTTCCCACCCTATTTATCTACTTGCATTTAGGTGCTTTGGAACTGCTAGGTTGGCAGGAGCTGGGACAAGCAACGGGAGCTCACTCCGTCGCGCAGTCTTGAACTCCCAACCTTCTGGTTGGAAAGCCCAGCAACAGCGAAGTAACCCGCTGCGCTACCATGTCACAGGAAGGGGGGCAGCAAATTTGGTTACACTGCAATGATGCAACCATTCAGTGGTTAAAATGAGGCAAGGGTGGAAAATGCATTCAAACAAGATGTTGCAGCCAGAGTCAGAATGCAAAGGCACTTTATTTCTTTTAAGTCTAAACAAGGCATATGAAGCAAGGCAAAATGTACAGTTATCAGGTGAGCTTGCAGGATGACACATCAGCATGCTTATTATATGTTGGAAGTCAGATCTCCAGGGCGAGCTTCGTTACTGCAAGATTATATAGGCTAGGTACTCACTTATCAGTTAATTGGCACTAATTGGCAAGAAATAGACTAATTGACAGCAAATTACACACACACACACACACACACACACACACACACACACACTCAATACATATATTGTAAATATGGCTATTGCCTGGGTTTTCATCATTAAAGACATCTTATCCAGACACATGAACAGTGGCCAGGCTCTGCATGTCAGCAAAGATGCTCCCAACATTAGGGAGAGAGGTTAACTAGTGGGGTATAGCTACTGTACATTCATATACATGAAAAATAAGCATAGCCTGGGGCCCTGAGGTGGACATGCTTCTTATCACCCAATTCTCGTAACACAGGGCAGGCAGTTGCGTAGCTGGGGGGAGGGTCACTGGCTAGCTCTTCATGGGGAGTGGCTATGTCATTCCTGCCACGGCTAACTGGATCCTGCCCCTCTTGCTGGCAACCGCTCCCTCTCTGACTGCGACCAGAGCTATGCTCCAGTCACATCTGGAGGGGGGTCTGAGGGTCAGGGAGGGCCCTGGCCCTCAGAAGGCCTTCTAAGGCTTCCGGAATGCTGAAAACAATCAGTTCCAGCTGAAAACTGGAAGTGAAGATTTCCGGCCTTCTGGGGGGCCTTGCAAGGCCTTTTGAGGGCCAGGGAGGCCAGGTGTGGCCTCTCCAGTCCTCAGATCAGGCCCTTAGAGCATAGTTCCTGATACATTCAGAGAGGTAAGGGGACAGCCCTGGAGCACTGGTGTCCCTACGGGGGGGCAGAGCTCTAAGTTTTGCAAGGAGCCTTACCCTCCCATGTAAATCGCTCCTCTCCTTTACTGCTGTAGGCAGTAAGCAATGCCAGGACATTGCTTTCCCCCCTGAGGATTGGCTAAAGTGGCGCGGGAATGGAGCGATTTCCACGGCAAGGTAAGGCTCCTTGCCAAACTTAGAGCTCCGCCCCCCCGCCCCCGTAGGGATACCACTGCCCTGGAGTGGCACTCCTTCCAGCTCCGCTGCTATGGGCAGGTGCAGTGGCTGACATCCTTGGTTTGAATCTAGCTTCTTTGCTTCTCGTGCAGCTTCTCGTCTCGGGAATGGCACAGCTCATTCCCAGAGGCTGGGAGACACACAGAAGATCGCTGACTGGCACACAAGGGTGAAAATGCCGGGCCTTTCACTGGCTGTTAGACAAGTTTATTAATGGGAGTAATTAACAATAATAGTGTGGGAGTATTCAAAGCAGAGCATCACAATATTGTCTTGCTATGGAAATTGGAAGAGCCAAAAGGAAGAGGGAGGCAGGACAAAAGAGAGACAGAGACAAGGCACTAAGCAAGGTGGCCCACGACCATTAGCTCTTCAGTTCACCCTGGACCAGCTGCATCAATTATGCTCAGGGAAAGGGTGACATTCGGGAAAGAGATGGGGTTCAGTGGCTTAACAGCCCTGGCTTGCACTCTGGTTGTCGGACTGCGGCTGGAATGAGGATAACCTAGCATAGCACCAACAGATTCCCAGTACACAGGACAGCAAGTCAGGGGACTGATTAAAGAAAGAGGAATACAAGGGTGTTATGATACTGTTTTTTCTGTCTCCCCCAAATATACTGTAATCCTTTGAAATCCTTGGTGGGGTGACCTAGTCAAGCGACTTTGCTTTGTCAGGTCATGTCCCTTGATGAGTGCTGTCTTGTCCTTGCACCTGGCTATGGGTGTAGCAGCTAGCTCAGGAGGACCCGGCCACATGACCACAGAAGCTTGTCCTCGGACAAACGCCGGCTCTTCAGCTTAGAAATGGAGATGAGCACCACCCCCCACAGTTGGTCATGACTAGACCATTTGGTCATAAGGAAACCTTTACCTAGGCTCTTTGCAAAACCTTAGTGCCTACCCCCTCTAGGGATGCTACTGGCTTTACCCTGCTGGATCAGACCATGGGCCCACCTAGTCCAGCTTCCTGTATTTCACAGTGGCCTACCAGATGCCTCTGAGAGCACAAAAAGCAACAAGATACCTATATCCCCTTGTTAATCTGTGCACTGGGTAAAGCAATGCCCCATATTTGGGACATTACTTTAAATTCCCCCCCAAAAAAGATACGTTGCATTCAACTTATGAAACATTTTCAACTCTCACGACTTGAAAACATTTTCATAAGGAAATAGAAAATGTTTTCAAGTTGTGAGAGTTGAAAATGTTTCATAACTTGAATGCAACATGCCTGTTTTTTTTTTTTGGGGGGGGTGGTTAAACTAATGCCCCAATTATGCCTGCATGCATGTGTTCTGTATTTGTGGTACCGACTATATTATGGGGTGAGCAATAATATTTTTGTATTTTTTATTTTGTACCTTTCTGACCCCAGATGGCTGTTTTAAAAAGTGATCCTCATGATTTTTAGAATTAATTTGTTCCTCTGTACTAATTTTGTTTCCATCAGAAATTCACCATGAAATTTACAACTGCCTATGGCAGAATAGTTACCATTAAGGATATTTTAACTGAGCTATACAGTTTAACTGAACATATGCATTTCAAATTCAAAATGTCAACTTTCCTGAAAAGTTCACATCCAATTTAATATTAAATTTCATCCAGCTTGGACTAAGCCAGCCTGAAAACTGACCCAGAAAGAGTTAAGCATTGCTGAAAATAATTCTCTTTTGGTAGCTACTGGCTCAACTCAAATGTTCAAATTGGTCAGCCAATCTTTAAACCAATAGCATCAGACAGAATGGACATTGCCTAGAAAACTTACCATTGTTTTATGTTTTGAGCTTATACAAGTAGACATTGTTCAAGATGGTTATTCTTACTACTTAGGTTATGTGCATCAAGGTTCAACCACCTGCTACTTTGGGGGGAGGGCCAGCGATGGGATCTACAAATGAACAAGGGGAACGCTGGGCGGGACTTACGCAGGGCTTCTGCGTGATTGGCTGCCCGTCCGTAGCGTTCCGCAGCTGTCCTGGCCTCGGGGGGGCTGCCCCCGGTTAGCGTGCCCCCCTCACTGCTCGCCCAGGCACCCAGCGCGACCCTCACCTGTCCCCCGCAGCGAGCAGGAGCCCCGCCGAGGCCAGGGCAGCTGCGGAACGCTATGGACGGGCTGCCACTCAAGCGGAAGTCCCGCCTACGTCCCGCCCAGCGTTCCTCTTGTTCATTTGTAGATCCCATTGCTGGGGAGAGCACTGCTGCCCAATCACCATGGTAGCCATGCTTCTTGGCGTTCACAAATCAGGCAACAGCCTTTAGGGCAGGGCTCAGGGAACTTTTTTACCTTTTACCCCAAAATATATTTAGATACGCCGACGTTACCCCCTTGACGTTACCCCCCCCCCACCGCCAGAACAACAAAAAAAAATTACATATTGGAACCCATTGCTTTTTATTTGATTAATTAATGAGCTTAATTAATGCTATGTAAATATGAAATTGTAAAGAGTTTGGGTACACCTGCAGACCTTGAGAGAATAGAATTTAAACCTTCTGGGTTACAACTAGTTATCTTTTTGACAACAGGTTTAGGTGCTTGGACTTAAGATTTCAGATTGGGGCTGGCTGGCTGGCTGGCTGGCTGGCTCTCTCTCTCTCACTCACTCACTCACTCACACAGAGGCCAGCAACAGCAGTTCTGATTTTGTTTTTGTTTTCTGCTGTTCGCCTTGCCTCGTTGCCTCCCGCCTCTCTTTGTGTCCCTGACTCCCTACGCAGGCGCAGGCACCCCAGCCCTCCCCCCGCTCACTCGCCCGCCCGCCCCACTCCTTGGGACAGCAAGACAAGGCAAACCCAGGGAGAGCCCTAGCTGCTCACAAGCAAAGAGGCACGTCCACAGAAGTCCTCTCAACACACACACACACACACACACACACACACACACACACACACACACACGCCTGCGGGCACATACACACACACACCTCAGCCGCTCACCAGAGCCTCCCCCACACCTGCACGTCTCACGTCCCTGCCAGGCTCCTGGGTGGTGGTGGCGGCGGCGGCGGCGGCAGCAGCAGCTCTTCGGCCTCCCCACCTGGAGCTGGTTCGGGCTCTTCCCTGGCATCGAGCACCGCCGACTCCATGGCTGCGGGAGTGCCAGCCAGAAGCAGGTCTGCGCCGGCCTCACTGCCCAGAATAGGTTTGGCCTTGTTGGCTCCCCCATCACCCGGCACTGCCGCAGTTGCAGCCACGGCTGCCATTTTCTCTGCTGTTGCTTCCTTCTCCCTCTACCAGCAGCGGGATCGATAACCACGGCCTTCTTCGCTGCCTGGGAAGGGAGGGGAACACTGCCTATTGGGGGCCAAGTACCTTGCCGCTTCTAGTCTCCTATTGGAAGCAAGGGAAATCCTTCAAGCGTGAGAGGAACTTCCCATTGGTCAGAAGAGAGAACGTTGGTCATGAAGGAAGGATGAGGGAAAAGGGAGGCGGGGCATACTCCTATCTGTCCATTACCCCCAGGAATTTCATTTTTACCCCATTTGGGGTAATTTACCCCTGTTCCCTGACCACTACTTTAGGGCTTTTAAAAAGTTTGAGGAACCTTGATCTATTCTGATTGTCTATATGATGATGTCATGGTTTCTAGGAGGTTGAGGGCTGATTTCAAAAAGGATGCTGAGGGAGTGTGATGGCCCCCCTGTCGGGGGGTGTTGGGGTCTTAACGGGGCACAACGCAACTCACTGCGGCGGGTAAGAAATCTCTCCAGTTGTTTCTTTATATGCACGATTTATTCTAGAACCTGCCTTGACACTCATTGGAGCCTGTTGCCTCACAGGTCCATGAGTCGTTACACCAAGTTGCGGCGAGGTGGGTGTTCTCCCAGGCGCCCCGGCTCTGCAGCCTCGGTCGAGTCTCCTCTGTAGGTGGGGGGTCCTTCCCCAGCAGCTGCCCCAGCAGCTGCCCCAGGAGACTCGACCGAGGCCTTGGGGTGGTCATAGGGCTTTGCCTGGCTGCTTCTCTCGGAGGTCCTACCCCACGGCTGTCTTTGTGTCTTGCCTGCTCTCCCCTAATTGGGGTTCTAGGCTCTACCCCTTGGGGTGAGAGTTGGAGCCCGGAAGGGTGAGGAGGTTGCAAGCCTCCCTAGTGTGGGGTTCTCAGGCTCTTAAAGGTGGAGAGGTTACTAGCCTCCCTTCCTGTTCAGGCCTTGGAGTGGAGTGGAGTGAAGTGGAGAGCCAGGCCGGGCTGGGCCCTTCCCCCAGCTCTCCAGCCAAGGAGAGAGCAGCCTCTCTCCAGCTCTCCTGGGCTCCTTATGAAGGCCCTGGCCCCTTGTCTTGGTTCCACCCAGCAGTGGGATCTGGGAATAAGGAAGTGGAACGCTGGGCAGGACTTACGTGTGATTGGCAGCCTGTCTGTTCCGTTCCGCGGCTGCCCTGGCCTCGGAAGGGCTGCCCCCGGTTGGCGCGCCCCACCACTGCTTGCCCAGGCACCCGGCGCGCCCCCCACCCGTCTCTCCCGGCGAGCAGGCCCCCCCAGGCCAGGGCAGCCGTGGAATGGAACAGACAGGCAGCCAATCACGCGTAAGTCCCGCCCAGCATTCCACTTCCTTATTCCCAGATCCCATCACTGGTTCCACCCCTTGACCGCTGAAGCCCTGTGAGACTCCTTCCTGGGTTGTTTGGCTGTTTGCCATTGCTTCCCTGGGGCTCTGATCCTGCCAGGACTTCCTCTCTTGTAGGCTGTGGGGCCTGGTCCTGCCAGATACAGGGCCTGGGCCTTGATTGCTGGCCTCCCCAGAGATTGCAGCTCTGCCACAGCGGGCGGCCAGGCTACAGCACAACCACCCCACTGGTGGGCTTGGAGTTCACTGGCCCTGTCATGTGTCCCTGCCTGTCCTTTGAGCCCCAACTAGACGCCCCCATGTCACTCGCCCCGGTGCATGTTCCCTCTCCCCGGGCTGGCCTAGTGTGACAGGAAGCAACCAGTAGGGCCTGCCAGAAGTGCATCAGTGTGAAAAAAAGATACGATTAGAGGAGGCTTTTGAAAAACCTTTTGGCCATCCCAAATCCTTCTTTTGTACCAAAATCTAAGCCTAGAAAAATATAGGGAAGTGCTGGTGACTCTCTTTTTCTGAGAGGCAGATGGTTTTGTGGCAAACAGATAAAGGCAGAGTCAGTTTAAAACACAAGAAACCCAAGTTGCAAATGTTTGAGAAATGCTGCTATCAGGAGTGGCCAAACATATGATACATATGATAAACTTCAGATGCTGGAGAGCCACAAGAGAGATGTTTGAGAGCTGCAATATTTTAGAAGCTTTTACATTTTTACAATATATTTACTCAGCATGAACATGAAACAAGTTTTAATTAAGTGGACTCTTAAATTTATGCCTGGTAAATAATTATAAAGCTTTATAAATAATTATAAAGTAAATAATTATAAAGCTTATAAAGCTTGACATTTTTTATTTACCTTTTATATTAATTGTTGTGCAAAAAGGATCTCAGCCAACATATTTCCACAAGCTGCACCTTACATGTGAAATAGCTGTATATGGTCACCTTCTGTACCTTAAATGTCTTGTTCTCATGGGTTCCTACCCTAGCCAGGAGTAAGCACCCCTATCTGCATACCCAGTATCTGGATAAATTTCCTTAGGACATACTCTTACAGGCAGAAACTGCTCCATTGTAATGGATAGTAACCAAAAGTGATAAATTTGGTACCTTGCATAAATGGCCAGATTGATGAACAAGAAGCCCTGACAATCCTCTCATTCTTTTTATACATATTCATTAGATATATACTGACTGCTGAAGGATCATTGACTTTCCCACTAGATATTAGGAGGATCATGATTGGCTGAAAAATGACAGTAGCTGGATAAAACCAATAATTACATTATTAAATTGAGTTGCTGGATTTGTGGATTACCAGACTAACATAAGAATTACGTATGTGCTAATTGTAGAGGTAGGGGAGATAAGATACTGCCTGTTCTGTTGCCATAGTTTACATTTACAGAACAAAACCTTGCCCTTGAGCCAAGCCTTAGAAAATGAAATAAAAAGAAATTTATGGTGCTACCTGAAAAATAATTGCTCCCTTTCCAGCTCTTATTTTATCTTTTAGAAGATGAGATTAAAAGAAAGAGTTCACTGATTTTGAGCAAACTGAGTATAAACTGACACTTTTGTGTCACTATAACAATCATGGTCTACGATGGTGTAACAACCTCCAGAATGAGTGGGAGCAGCTGGCCCAAAGCTTGTCCAGAACTTCCATGAAGGTGCTCAGCAATTACATCATTGTATGCACCTCTTCAGTATAGCTGATTGGCTGCAAGATGACTGTTCATCAATCCCCAGCAATAACAGCTAGGAGCTGGTGTCGGCTGACATCCCACATTTAACTTGGCCTTGATTAGTGAGAACATGGAAGAAACGTGGATAATGCCAAGCCACCTCAGGGCCGCCTAATGTCCAAATCCTTGATCAGGTCCACAGATGTTTATGACATAAAGTACATACTGTTATAATGACACAATCAGATCATATCAAATTTTCTGCCGCATCCTCTCAGGATATGAGGCATGGGAGTCTTCCTTGGAGGTCATCTAGTCCAACCACTCAGCTTTGTCTGGGCAATTACCAAATGGAAAGTCCACTGTTCCAGTGCTGGAGAAGGGGGCGTTCATCTTCTCAAAATGTGGTGCCCAGAACTGAACGTAGAATTCCAAGTGAAGTCTGATTGGTACAGAGGTAGACTAATGGAACTGTGCCTTGTTATCTGGACTCAGTGCCTCTGTTATTGCTGCATTAGGAATTTTGCAGCCACATCTCTCCACTGGCTTCTATTCAGCTTATGGATCTAGAACACCTAGAGCACAATCCTTTGCACGTCTACTAAGAGCATGCATTGTGGTTGTTCCAGCCATGGCTGGACAGGGCTGGAGTTTATTTTTGGCTTCTGAGAAAGAAGCAAGTCTAGTCGAAGGCTGCCATAAAAAGAGCTTTATTTGTCTAAAACATAAGAGCGTCACCTTACAGGAGCACCTCCAATAATACAGAGGCAACTCCAGGCATAAACCTACAGCATTTCCAAGAATCAGATTCACACTGGCCACTGTAGGCATTTCAAGGTGACCCTACGGATGACACAGCCTGCTAGTGTCCATCAGCAAGACCCAGGAGCAAAGCAATTGCCAAATGCCGGGACTTGTATAGAACCTGTATTTTAGCCAGGTTCCTGCTGACCTCCCTCAATTCTTCTGCTACCAAGCAGTGTCCAGAGAATTGAATTATTCTATTAATTGCCTCCCTCGAGGCTTTCTGGAAGTTCTAATTTGCCAGCCTTACTGTTGCTATTGTAGTTCTATTATTGTTGATGTTGTTATAGCCTTTAATTTTTAAAAAATAGGTTATTTTCTTCTGCCATGTTTGATTTAGTTGTTCTCACAAGCAGCAAATGAAATGGTAAATCTGTGAATTGCCTATTACGTTTCATACAGGAGATGGCAACCTTCTTCCACATAGATGCCAGAGGCCATGTCTGGGCTTGGAAGGTGGGCCACATTGATCTGTATGAATCCCACCAATAACAGTTGAGGCTGAAAGATCAAAATTGGGTGAAGCCTGAAGCGCTAACATTTAGCACAGGTTAACTCTTCTCCTCCCTTTCATACCCTCACATTCCTAGACTTGACATGAGGATCTGTACTGAATGGCACTGGCCCAACCTTACTTTCCATGCAGAGATATCTCCCAGGGCTCTGTCTGCCTGCTTTATACAAGCATGTGAGAGTGTAGAGCAGGTGAGGTGAAGGGGTCATATAATACCCTGTCAGGCCACAAAAATGCACTCTAGATGAGGCTGATGATGGAAGTCAGATGTGCCTCCACAGCACAGTCTGGTCTTGTTGACCTCGCTTCTCTAGGCAGTTCCAACACTACACCACCCCAGATTCAGTCCTATTCATGCCAGCCCTGCTTTTCTCACCTAGTCACAGTGGCGGGTGGGGCCTGCATTAGGATGGTCCCCCTATCCTTTCTAACTCCTTTTATATTGCCATGTCACAGCCTGCCACTTACACAGAGTTTGCCTTAACAGCAGGATAGCTGCTGATTCTTCAGGCCATGGCCTCCCACCGTGCACTACGCCCCGTCCAGTCCATCAGAGGCATAGGTAATGAAGGTGCAGCCCAGTGCAGAGAACAAAATGTTGCCCCAGAAGTGACATCACAACAGGAAGTGATGTCATGGTTGTGTTTTCATTTTCTCTGGTTTTTTGGCTATAGCTTTTGATAAAGTAAATATATTATACTCTGGTTTGTTTCATAGCATTCTGCATTAAATTACCTTTCCAATGATGCACATATAACATGATGGTATTATTCATACATACCAACGTTTTCACAATTTTCGCCACTCATATCAAGCTCAGCTTGTTGCTCTCCTAAAGCTTGTTGCCCAGGGCAATTGCAGCCCTGCAGTTCTTTAGCTACATCCCTGCAGTCCATTCTCCTTGGCATCTGCTTGGGGGCAGACCTTCCTGTTAGGACAGTCATGGACCGGGTGGATATGATATATTTTTTGGGGTTCACAGACTATATGTTTGTTGGTGGCAGGCTGGATCTGGCCCATAGTCTGTAGGTTGCTGACATCTTCTGATATAGGAGGTAGGGCACCATGACAAAACTGCCCAATATTTTAGATTGAGAAGCATTCAATAATGTAGACCCTCATCATGAGTCTGTAGCTTTACCACTTTATCTGCAGTCTTTGTGAAGCAGACCTTAGAATAAAAGGAAAAGTGTTTTATTCATCTGTGGATGCTAAGAATCAAAGCAAAGGTCTTTTGTTCATCTGTAGGATGCTAAGCACACTCAACCATTTTTCTGTCAGAGCATTAGGACTGATGCTTAAGTACATGACAAAAAGCCTTTGATAAAGGTGATTCTCTGCAATCAGGGTCAAGGTGCTCATTGGGAGAGAGGATTGAACTACACAGGTAAGGTGCAATCGACATCCCATTGAAGTCAAGGTCAAAGTGCCAATTGATTTTAATGAACCCAGCAGTAGTTCCTTTGGGACATGCAACAGAAGGGTAAGATTTAGTCAATAGTACATTCTTTACCGACTGAAAATAGAGGCTTTGTAGGCTTCAGATTAAAATATGATTCACGAGAAAAAGAAAGCTTATTTTGGTGAGCAAAGGCTTCAAGTAGAAGTACAAACGCTTTCATTCCCGTGCATCAAATTCTGTTTCTTTACCATCCCCATCTGAATCCTCATTCAGTCTCTTCTTACTGTTCTCTGTCTCATCTTTTCCATCACCCTTGGTAATAATGCTCTTAACGAGATGCATGTGGGCTCATTAGTTGCTAAAGCATTCTGAAGATGTATAAAGACCTAAATTATATATAAGAATTATATTCCTTCTATGTATCAGTACAGCATGAAGTTTTATTCAAATCCACAAACTACACAGTGGGTTATGTATCTCTAATCACCACCCAGATGATAAAGAAATAATCAACATATAAAGAAGTTGACTACTTTAGGTGATCAGTTTTGTAAAGCCTTTATTCTTATATCCATATTTTATTAAATGCCAGAAAGCACCAAATGTCTTCAAATGCATACACACAACCATTTTAAGCCCAAGCTGACTTATTGATGGCTGTGCTTAATTTTTAAGATGTTT
Source organism: Lerista edwardsae (assembly GCA_029204185.1). Taxonomy (NCBI): domain Eukaryota; kingdom Metazoa; phylum Chordata; class Lepidosauria; order Squamata; family Scincidae; genus Lerista; species Lerista edwardsae. The sequence continues at coordinate 3,836,564 of JAJKFI010000014.1, forward strand.
TCTCCTTGAGAAGGTAGTCGTCTGTCAGCATTCCTAATGTACACAGTCTGGAGCCACAGTGTTCAGCATAAGAAGCTTAGAATGAACGTTTAATTCTGCAGGGGGTTTTTCCCCCTACCTTAGCCAGGCTGCAGAATCTGTTTTGATAGTTGACTAGGCAAAGCAAAATCCTTCACTCAGTTTCATGGTATTTCTCTGTCTGGTTGCAGTATGATAACTTTTGAAAACAGCATGCCTTCATTTTCACACTCTCACAGAAACTCCATGTGTCCCGTATGCAGAACCCTGTTGATACTGATGTTGCTAAATTGGAATTGATTTTTTTTCTCAGCAACTAGCAGAAAGGAAAGAGTTAATAGGAACACAATCTCTGCTGTGGCTGGGCAGTTAATCAGTCCATTTTTAATGCCTAAAGGCATCTACTTAACTAACAGCACAATCCTAAACTGGAGTTAGGCCGGCATAAGCGAAGCCAGCAAAGTTTGGCCTTTTGGACCACTCTCGGAGTCAGGGAGGATGGCTCACGTCTGCTGGCCTCACTGACTCCAAGTGTGGTCCAAACAGACTTTATGGTGTCCCTTGTGCTGGCCAAACGTAGCTGGCTTAGCTTATGCCGGCCTAACTAAGTTTAGGATTGCGCCCTAAGAGCGCAGTCCTAACCAGGAGTTAGGCACAGTTAGGTCAGCAAAGTTTGGCAGGTATAAGGGCCACCGTACAGTGCGTTTGGACCACTCTCGGAGTCAGGGAGGATGGCACACGTCTGTGTGCTGGCCTCTCTGACTCTGAGGGTGGTCAAACATACTTTATGGTGTCCCTTGTGCTTGCCAAACTTTGTTGGCCTAACTCCTGGTTAGGACTGTGCTCTAAGAATTCACAGAAGCTAGAGGCACAGAGACTAGAATGCATTGCTTTCGTATGTTTCAAATCATTCTGTTGAGTGGCGGATACAGTCAATATCTCCACAGTAGTCATCAGAGGATGCACTAGGGGGAATTAACAGCACCCACCAATAGCCCCCTTTGATTTGTCAGGTGCTTGTCATCATTACAAATGGCAGCAAATTAACCAGCCACCAGCTTAGATGAAAGTAGGGCCAATGCCGGATACTCGGGTGCTGCTTGTATTTTGAGCTTTGGAGGACTCCACTTGTACTTAATGGGCAGCCCAATCCCATACTTCCTAGCACCCAGAGGAACAGCAGAGCCTAAATGGCCGCTGCTGTATCCAGCAGGCGTGGCAAAGCAGCTGGAGGACTCCACAGGGGAAGGGGGCATTTGTCCTCTTAACCCGAGTAAAGCCCCAACTTCTGCAATGGGCCTTCTCAAGTCTGTGCTTGCTAAATCATGGGCGCAGTCTCAAGAACCCTCATGTTGGACTTTCAAACCCAACCCAGGGATAGGATCTGGGGGAGGAGTCCTCCACCAGTCACACCTCCTCCTGGGCCTGTCCCCCATGCCATGCCCAGAAATGCCTTCCCTAGACCCTCCAACCACCTTCCCCATGCTCCCATGCCACTCAGTGCTTACCTTTTTACCACCAGTGGCTGGTTCTCCTGTAGCGATGGCAGGATCCCCCCACTGGCGCTGCTTACCCCGCAGATGCCACAAATGTGCTCACGGCACATTGGCAACATCCATGCAGCAGCAGCAGCACTGAAGCCTGATAGGATCGGCGACCTAGTCAGATGAGCTTTTGAAATAAGGGGCTGCTTCACACAGGATGAATTTGCTGTATTAAAATTGCTTGTTTATGCTTGCTTGTATTTTGTGAGTTGAACTCTGTGGCTGCAATCGTATCCACACTTACCTGGGAGTAAACCCTATTGACTATAGTGGGATTTATGGCTTAGTAGACATGTTTAGGATTGGACTGTGTCTCCATTTGGAGCTTTGGATCACGTTTAGGCATGCGAATAAACACCTGCAAGTCCAGCACATGCAATGCTGTAGACATTTTCCTACATGGAAGTGATATCCGTGGAAGAGCTTTGTCTTGCATGAAATGATCCAAGTTATGTCTGCTGCTGCACCTTGATGAATACTGGTGTGTACTTTGACAAAGCAAGAAAAACACCAAAAAAGTGAGAATTCTGTACCTTCTCTTAGCAACCTGGTGACTCCAAATAGAAGTTTAATAGCAACAAATAAAAAGAGAAGAAAAAAACAAGATAACAAAATTTTAGTAAGTCAGTAATTGCAGGTGAGTATGTTTATATCAAGACTTAACACTAAGAATAAAACCAAACATATTGTAAAAGAAAGTGGGAGTAATTGCCTCGTGCTTCCGAGAGCAGCCATGAAAAGGGAACTATCTTCGTGAAAAGGCTGTCTGTGAAGCCAGGAGGAAAGCAGACAATAAACTTTTTTTTGTTATTCTTCTCTATTCGTTTGTGTTATCCTGTTTGCACAACCTGAACAGCATCATCTGTTAACCCCTGCTAACTGGGCAAGAGGCACTTTTTCAAGTGGTGTCCTCTTATATTTAGCAGGGGGAGAGCAATTGTACCTCTGCACCCCAGCACAGTGTCTTTCTCGTGGCTGTTGCTGGTGGTGTTCTCCATTCTTTTAGATTGTGAGCCCTTTTGGGACAGGGAGCCATTTAGCTTTATTACTATTTGCCTGTAAATCGCTTTGTGAACTTTGTGTTGAAAAGCGGTATATAAATACTAGTGATTGATTGATTGATTGATTGATTGATTGATTGATTGATTGATTGATTGATTGATCTCTCAAGAAGCAACTTGCCTTGTTGAACTACTGGAGATGGCCACCGTCTTATTAATTGGTCTGTTAACATGAAAGATACAGAAGAATAGGGCAGTGTCTCAATGGAATTGCTGTATTTTCTCCAGCTGGTCGCCAAAAGAAAGATGGGCAAAACTTACAGCTCAAATCCAGTGGTGCAGTTCAAATGAATTAACAACCGGTTCTATGACGTCATAGCCGGAGCCAAAAAAGAAAAAACCGAAGCCAGCCGATGTAAGCGAGTGGGCGGGGCCCGGCCATTTAACAACCGGTTCTATAGAACCTGGGCGAACCCCCTGAATTTCACTACTGCTCAAATCCTATCCTTAAGATACACCAGCCGTATCTCCACACATACCAGTGCAGCAATAGTCTTGCCACTGTAGAAGTCAGCCTGTTGATGACTTGGCACAGCACCAGAAAAATGCTGTGCTATCATAACATGAATGCTGTTGGGATATCGGTGACGGTGCACTGACTGCCAAAATAGAGAGGTAATTGGGCATGATGTGGGATGGATGTGGGAAGGATGAGGAGGACTAGACATATGCCATATCATAATCCCTCTTTAGATGGCACACTTACAGTGGAAAGCCACTGATCAATCCAAGCCCTAGACTGGGCTGGCAAGGGTCCCTTGTGCCGGCCCAGGAGTGTCACAAATGTGCTGTAAAGCATGTTTGTGACTATTCTCAAGGTGGGTAAACCAGCACATGGACATGCGGTGACTTCACCCTACTATGTTCTGGCCCTGGCAGCACCCAGGTAAACACTCAAAGTCAGCTGGCATAGGAGGGGGGGAGGACAGGCCTGTGAGTGGACCAGCCTGGAGAGGGGGGTGATGCTAGGATCTGGCACCTGGGCAGGATCCTAACCCCAACCCCAGGTCACATGGCCCCAATCAGGATTGCTCAGATTTGCGCTGCTAATTTTGGCAGCAGAGATCCGAGTAGTCCCATCTGGGCCACTGTCACATGACATGGGGTAAGGGAAATTGATTCATGATAGAATTTATTGAATGCAGGGTAAGGGGTATTCGCTATAGCCCATCCCATCCTTGCGCTGGATATGGGGCAGGCCAGTTGGCCTGCCTAATCCAGCAGGGGGTTAGGATTGCACCCTGAGCCATTGACAGTTCATGTAGGTAAGAGTAACTCATAGGGAACATTAAAGTGGAAAAAAAAATCACAGAAATTTGCACCTTCCACTACCCCACCCACTTTCTTACAATGGCACATAAGAGACAGACTATATTTGGTAGCCAAACAGCACACCAATCCCAATGCTAAAGCCCCAGGCAGGGAGACTACAGCTCCAATTATTAAATGTGCATCAGGGGGCTATACCTCTCTCATCTCTCAGAGGGGAACTTTGTTGATGGGAATTATAGTGAAAAGACGCTTGGCACACACAGGGAGCACGTTGCATAAATAAGATCTTGT
>JAJKFI010000014.1:3852154-3882463 GCA_029204185.1 Lerista edwardsae
ATGCCAGTTTCCACCAGTTCTGGAGTGTGTGGTGTGAAACTGCAACATTAGTGTATCATATTAGTGTGTTAACCATAATGCTGCTGCAGTTACAATGCAGTGATTTTTTTTGTTTGTTTTTTTGTTTTGTAAAACATGCACCTTGAAGACAATGCTTGAAACTACAGCTTGGCTCCCAACCAGACGGATAAACAAGGACCTCCCCCATTATAGCGATATAGACTTATTGCAATTTGTTCGAACTCATTCACAAAGACTACTCGGTGAGATGGCTAATGACACTGGCTCTTTTGCAGCTGGCACAGCATGTTCTGATGGTTCTTTTGAACACCATTGAATGATCTCTGGCAGAAGACATCACCTCACGTAGTCCTCCTTGGTTTACTGAATGTGAGGGTGCAGGCAGTGGTGGACCCAGCCAATGGGCCATCCAGGGACAGAGGAGGAGGCGGTCCGCCCTCTCCGCGGTTTCCCCCGTGTGCTGCTCCACTCTACCCCCACACCACACCAAGCTCCAATGGCAGGGCAGGTAGGAGAGCCAAAACCGCTTACCTCTCGGCAAGGCGGGGCACCTCATCACCACCCTCCTCCAGACCCAGGAGCCCTGCCCCCAGGGCTTTTACCCCTGCAGACAAAATGGTAGGTCCGCAACTGGGTGCAGGACTATATGAGCCGATCACAGTCCCCTGACACTCAACACTCCCGTCCCCAAAACTTCACATTCAGTATTCATGAAAAAGGCACCCTATCAGCAGGACCGCTGGTGATCATGACACTGTTGCATGCACTTGGCAGAGAGACGTTATCACAGCTTGTTCTCACAAAGCATCTTGCCGTGTTATTGTGGTTCTGCAAAACGTCATCAGAGCTGAAATATTGCCCTTGACGATCACAGAAGGCGATCGCTGTGTAACTCTTGCGGGTCACATGGGAAGTCGGAGCATTCATTACATGGAGTGCTGCGCGTCTCCTTCCATTGTATAAGAAGATAATACGTCACTTGAAAGAGCGAAATGATTTTAAGAAAATGATTTCTTTCAGGTACAGGATAAGGTTTTGACGGCTGCTCATCAAGCTCACAATCACTTCAATCGCTTAGATTGCTGACTTCGGTTTCATCTTTTCTGTGAAGTGCTCTGGAGAGAAACCAAGCAACTGTCAAGAAAACCAAAACATCATCTGGAATGGCTATGCCTTGCCATGCTGATTCTGACCAATAGCCAGGCACCGAGTTCAGAGTCCGTGCTTGCTCTTGCTGACTTCAGCAGCAACATGTGCTCGTGCAAGGAGTATTGGCTGATCTGACACAGTCCATGCTTTTCTCTGTTCTGGCTTGTTTGTTTCCCTGGCACTGGGAATTTTACCTCATTCTGTTAATCATTCGGTTGGCAACAGTGCAGGCTAACAATGCCATAATCTGGAAGTCGTTGAGGGTAAACCCCCTCACTCGGTAGTCAAGCCCCTAGTGCTTCATCACAGGAATTTGCCCTTGCATCTTCCGGTTATGAATATACAAAGCTCCCTTACGCTAAGTCAAATCATTGGTCTGTCCAGACTAGTGGTTCCCATTCTGAGGTTTGTTGTGGAGACCCCATTTGCTACAGTAGATGCATTTGCATAACATAAAGTTGCATTTTTGCAACATTTTCAGGGAACCTCCAAACAGAGAAATATGATTTTGAAAACAAATGTTGCATTTGGTAACCCATGGTAGTACACATACTTTTTTTTTTTTTTTTTTACAGGCACAGTGATATTCAGTATCTTTCAGGACATCGAGTTGCTGACTGGTTCCTCTAGTGATTAAGAAGCAAGTCATCAGCAAGGCTGATGGAGTCTACTAATTGTAGTCTTTCCCTCTCATTCTTGAAGGATTCTTTGGGTTCTCTCCTTTCCTTTGGGGACCCCTTCTCTTTTTCCTTTCCCCTGGCAAAAGATGATTCCTTCACAAGGAGAGTTTACCCTGGGAGGGAAAAGTGGGGGGGGGAGGGTTTGATTTCCCCTCTGCCTCCACTTCTCTTGCTGAAGCAAGCCAGGGAACAGAATGCTAAAATGTTCCCAGCTGACCTACCAAATATCCAAAGGTGGGAGGACTCCTGTTTTTACAGTGTTGCTGGGTCCTATGTGGGTGGGGCAGAGCAATAGCAAACCAGGAAGGAACAGGTGAGTCACTTGTGTGTAGGCTTGTGACTAGCTTTCTTTTTCCCAGGGCTTCAACCTGAAGCTACTCATTGTGCTCTCTGGAGATGGAGGAGGAGGAGCAAGCAAAGAGAAGGTGCTGAGCTACACTGGGGTACTCGTCAGGGCTGCACTAAATTTCATACAGTTGCACCTCATTTTGGCACCAAAACCTCTTCCTCCTGCTTTGCGTCCCTCACAGTTGCAGTGAGCGCAAGGAATAGCACAGGATCCTTCAACATACTGTTAATTGTCTTATGATCAAGGCTTTTTGTTAAACTTCCTGTTAAAAAACTAAATTGTGGACACACAGCCTTATATCTTGACAGATAGATAGAAAACAGGGCACACCAATTGGGATGAAAGAAGGAAATATTGCCAAAGTGCTGGGACAGCCCAATTACCACACAGGCTGTCCTTTCAGCCGTGCCACTTCTGCTGGTGTGTCACTTTGCAGACCACCAGAGCTGTAAAGTGGTGCTTCAGCAGAAGTGGCATGGATGAGAGGGTGGTCCTTGTGATAATTGGTCTCTCTGAGGGGGAAAAAAATTGGTCTCTCCCATATCTTGGCCACCAGCACCTATCTACTGCTCAGAACAGCTGCTTCACCTCCCTTCATGGGTGGGCTGGTCCTGAAGATGACACCAAACACTTGGCATCAATGGCAGTAGCAGTGCCCAATATGCCAGCAGGGGTCAGGCAGAGGTTTGCTCCAGGCAGAGGTTGTGTTACAACACAACACAGGTCCAGTACAATATGGTCCAGTTTAAAAGGTCCAGTACACAGGTCCAGTACAATTTCCAGCAATCGGGAAGTAGCCATGTTCTGAGACTAGTCATATGAAAAGGGAGAAATTGGTGGTGTGCGTGTGCAAGTGTGTGTGCGCGTGCACATGTGTGTACACACAGGCAGAAGGCCTTTAATTGCTTTGGCCAGGTGCAGAGTTGTAGCACCAGAAATGTAAGAAGCAAATTTGTTCTGGCTGCAGCAGCAAACAAATTACAACGATTGAACATGTTCATGGATTTATTGCTCGTAGAGGTGATGCCAAGCATTTTTGAAAGACATTGTCATTTATCATGGTTATGCGGAAGACAATCGCACAGCAAAGTCTGAGGTGCAGTTGTGCCTATTACCAGCATTCAAACTTCATTATAGAGCAAATGTGTTAATCTATCCCAGATGCTCCAGATTGGGAATAAAGATGTCGGTCTTCAGAGGTGCTTATAAATGAGCTCCAAACAAGCACAGCTCCTCGCTTGTCAAGCTAATGGGACTCTTTCCCTTCTGTGCCTTCCTTTCAATTTGGCCCACAGGGCCAGCATCAGTCACCAGCATTTGGCGGGGCACCTGTTTCCAAGGAACTGTCTCATTAAAGATAAAAAGCCCGACTGTTGGCTGTTTTTTTTTGAAGGTGTATAGCTTCAGCATGCCATGTTGATTTGCACCTCCTGACAACCTGGACCCAAAGTACTCCAGACAGTGCCCAGAATAGGCCAGGCACACCTGTTTGTTCCTAGCAACAAGATGACTAATTCATTGAGACAAAATGTGCAACAGCAGCTAGGTGTGATCTGTTGTCTGTCATTCTGCCATCCATCAACCTTATGACGCCTCAGGCAACTGGCATTCTGCTCACTTGGTACTCATTTGAGTCGAGTCGTTGGTTTGGGCTTTGTTTATTTCCATAGTTGCTTCATTCATTTATGACCAATAAATAAATAAACTGAGCTGGTGGCAGCTTTGCATGGCCGAAGCTGAGAGGTGGTTAAGGACTGAGGCTGAAACTTAACTTTTTTTTTTTTGTCTTTCAAGGACATTGTTTGCCCCTGTGCTCCCGAAAGCCATAGCAATCATTGCTGACTGCAGAGCTGTGCCCTTGAGACAGAAGGGCAGCAAACTTGGCTGCCTGCTTCTGTCAGTTTGTGAATGACCTCTTTGCTCCTGCAACAGAACCCCTTTGGACAAATCCCCTCGAAACGCTGGGAACAATCTAAGAACCATATCAGGCAGGCCCCAAATGGGCACCAATCAAATGCCAGTAACAGGAAGATAATAGCACTGGTGGTATCTTTTCCCCTGCATTGGCTGTGTCTATGCTGCAAGAGGAATATATCATAACAACAAGCAATATGAGAATTCCCAATCTTGTACCTTTAGGTCACTTATATCAACCCATGGGATGTGGTGGCAACGTGGTAGTTGAAACAGAGATGAGCACCGCCCCCTACAGTCGGTCACGACTAGACCATTCGGTCGTGGGAAAACTTTACCTTTACCTTTATATCAACCCTGCTTTGTTAGCTCTCACTGCTGTGGCACCAGCAATATCTTGCCCCCTGAAGACATGCTGTTTTAATTAATGTTCCCTAACTGTCAACACCCAGAAGGAATTTGTACAATGCTTTACATGCAGAAGTTCAACCTGGACATCAGAGATCTTTTGATAACAGGGTAAGACTTCTGCTCAAGAACTTGGTGAGTTTCTCCCAGGCAGAATTGACAATCCTGGGCAAGTGTGACCAATGGTCTGACCCCATATAAGAAGTGGGGGAGCGTAAGCAATGGTTGTTAATTATATGTTATTACTTATAAATTGTTATTATAAGCCCATTGTTATTGATGGCATAGTACATATGGCATTCTAATTTTTTAAGATCTATAATCTATATAGAGTATGGGAATTACAGATCAACAGAGAGGACAGCATGACACAGTGATGGCATACCTATGACACATGTCACGAGTGACACATCAGCATTTCACAACACCCAACAGCAACTGAGGATTTTTTGAAATGATCCGATTTTTTGTAATGATTTGATTTCTTTATATAATGCATAGCACCACACATGACTGAACTGTATTTTTAAAAAATACATTAATATGTAAAAATTAGTTTCTCTTTTCTTGGGGGTAGGGAGTGACACGCCAGCAGAGTCAAGTTAGGCATTGTTGACATGGCAAACCCGAAAGGACATCACTGGACAACAGCATAACATTTATGGCTAGACTGATTGTGGACAGATTTGTGATTCTTTAATGTGGTAAAAGTGTGTGTGTGTGTGTGTGTGTGTGTGTGTGTGTGTGTGTGTGTGTGCGTGCGCACATGAGAGAGAGAGAGAGAGAGAGAGAGAGAGAGCATTCAGGCATGGGATGAAGTATAAAAGGATGTATTATCCCTCCCCACCACCCCAGTAATGATTAGCAGACAAATGCACAAAATATTTCATACCTGGACACCCCAGATTTGTATGATACTGTACACTCCAACATTACAATTCTTCCCAGTTAAATAGTGCAAACTAATGTTGTAGACACCTTGGTCTTTGTGGGTCTACATAGGTTTAAAGGGCTTTAAAAACTTGCCAGTCTCCTAACAACAATGAGCCTGGAGACAGGGTGATTTTCTACATTTTAGGTGGATCTTGCACTTTATGGATGATTGAAATTGCAGTGTGAAAGTAATTCTCTTCCCAGCCAGATCAAGCTGGAACACTCATTCAAAAGCAATAAGCACAATATTTTACCTAATCAGGTCCCCTTGGAATAAAATGTGGGAAAAAGTGTTCTTGGCGGCTCGTTCTGATTACTTGTGTGTCCCATTATTCTAAAGCCCAACTGACAGCCTCACAGCGAAAACTGCCTTTCAGTGAGTGGTACCACTGAGTCGCTTTAAACATTTTCCCCTCAATTCCCAGCCAGTTTGAGCTTAAACAGCACATATAATTGCCTAATAAGCAGTTCAGAAGAAGAGCATAATTTCAAAGTGAAATGTTGGATCCATCAACTTCTTTATGTGTCATAGCAATTATAAAAGCTTTTTTATGTCCTGCATTACAAGTTGCTTTGCAGAAGGTAAGGGGGAACAGTTACCTGGAAACTTTAAAAAGAGAATTAATTACACTTTCGTAAGGAACCCATTTTTAAATGTACATATTTATACAGCAATTAACACTCTTAAAACATAAAATGAATTTGTTGTAGAGATGGAGGAAGGCTGTAGAAGAAAGAGGATAAAATGTAGTGTATCTTTCCAGTTTCTGATATAATTTTAGTATATCAAGTACCCTTGGGTTGAATATTAGACATTTGCAACTAGATTTCTTATTGCTGTCTTCCAGCCAGGGCACTGTTCAGAGGGGTCTGGTGTACTCCTTCTTTAGTTTCTGTATTTAAAACTTAAGACAGAACAGCAACATTAAACTACTTCCCAAAAATAAGTTACTTGGGAGACAATGGGATTTGGGAAGGTTTACAGGCCACTACATACAATTGGAGCTCCCTTAACAAGCCTTCCTCTCAAAAGCACTTGGAGTCCTGTACACCCCCTAACCCCGGAGCCCGACGCTGCAAATGGTAAGTAAATAGCAGCCCCACTCACCCCATGCAGCAGTGCGATCTGTGGAGCACATGCTGAGCCAGTGGCCAATGAGATACCATAGCAGACCACCCCTTAAAGGGACAACAGCAAAGGCTCTGAGGCCGGGGCATCATAACACCCCAGTCTGAGAACCTCATCTGTTCTCCTGGCAGAGGACTGCAGTGAGAGAGACTGGCTGTGCCAGTGGGGTTATTGATAGAGGTTTAGCTTTTGTGATCCAAATGAAGGGCTGCTGGCAAGAGATGGGCTGTGCTTCACAAGGACAATGAACTGTTCCTTTTGTTACATTCAAGGCCAGGAAAAGGAGGATTAGATAAGTTCTGGCATGAGTGGCTGTCACCGAGAGCCATCCCCCTCCTGCCCTGAACCACCTCTTGCCCAGCCCAATCCACTCCTGCTGCCAACTTACCAGCAATGGCAGAGGTTCTGTGCACCTTAGTTGCCCTTGCATAGCCTCCTGGCCTTTGTGGTGGATGCAGCTCTGTGAAGCACATACTGCACCAGTCGCCAATGGGATACAATAGCAGACCATGAGATCTGCCATCATATCCCATGAATAGGAGCAGGCTGTGATCCTCTAGTTTTGTTTCTTATGGCTATTGCATCTCTGCTTTAAAATGATAAAAAGCCCTTTGAAATATTGCTTGGACATTCTGTCGTGACTGCTTCTCTCCTCTTCGATACATTCATGAATCAGCTGCATATTAGAACAGTGGTTCTCAAACTTTTTAAGCCCCAGGGCCCACTTACAATGCAAATCTATCCAGGGCTCACCGGAAGTGATGTCATGGCTGGAACTTCCATCATTGTGATGCTAGAGCCTGCTGCTGAGAATGGAGCAATAAGCCGAGCGATTTCTCAGCCATTTTCCAATAGTAAAGTGATGGCGCAATCCTAAACTGAGTTAGGCCGGCATAAGCTAAACCAGCAAAGTTTTGCCAGCGCAAGGGACACCGTAAAGTATGTTCGGACCTCTCTCAGAGTCAGAGAGGCCAGGACATAGAGGTGAGCCATCCTCCCTGACTCTGAGAGTAGTCCAAACATGCTTTATGGTGGCCCTTCTGCTGGCCAAACTTTGCTGGCCTAGTTTATGCTGACCCAACTCCAGTTTAGGATTGCGCTCTGAATCAGAAAAGGAGAAAAAGCCTATTCATAACCTTGTCACAAGCAAAATAACCACACAGCCATCCCACTTTCCAGTGTCCCATCTTCACACCCTAGGTGTTTCATGACCCCACCTGAAATTGGTCTGTGACCCACTAATAGGTCCTGATCAAGTTTGGGAACCACTGTATTAAAACTAACAGCACAATCTTAGGCATGTCTACCCAGAGGTAAGCTCCACAGAGTTCAATGGGGCTTACTCTCAGGTAAGTGCGTATAAGATTGCACCCTAAGGCCATTTAACGTTCCTTCTAGCAGAAATAAAAGGGAGATACTGTATAGCACAGAATTGTAATTGCAAGAGACAGGCAGTTTTGCTAGACAAGCTGGTTCCACTTGTCTTACACAGCATGTCAGTGTGGCTATGTCAGAACAACCTAACCTTGCAACATCACTGCTATGAGTATTTGTGTATTTGTACAGATTTCCATGCTGTTCGTCAAGCCCAAAATGCGCCCAAGCCTCGTGCCCCCTCCTGGGCTAACCGGGGGGAGTCAATCAAATGTGAATGACCCCAAAAAGAAGTCTTGTGTGTCGGGTTTCTTGGAGCCCAAGAAAAACACCAGCACCGCCCTCCAACTTCCGCCCTGCCCCCCTGCTTTTTGAGGATATTAAAGGGAATGTTAGATAAGAACCATGTATTGAATAAAAGCTGCCTTTATTAGAAGAAGCATTCCCTTTTCAGTCAAACACCACAACCAAAATGACCTCTTGAGAACAAAGTTTCAAGAGGAGAACTTCAGGAGGTTATAAAGACCCTACCAAGATCCTACCACATTTTAGGAAATCACCTCTTCAAAAAATAGTAGTTACCATGTAAAATATGTGTGTGTTTCAACAGAAAAGAAAAAAATGTGCTTCATTAAATGAGACTTTCTGGGAGAGAATCCACTTTCACAGAAAATTGAAGAATGTCTTAATTTGTTATCTGTTAAAACATTAATCAGTGGTTAATTGTAATTACTTAGCCTGTGGAAAATGTGTGAATGGAATTAGATTGTAACTACAAGTCAAATAAAGTTTGCTTTTGCTATTGATTTAAACATTTTTGAGACAGATGTTCAATATGGTTTGCTTAGCAATTTTTTCCCTCTAATGCTTGATCAATGTGCTGAATAACAATTGAACTGCTTAACACAAATTTCTGTTTCACACATAAGTTACCTTGTAATTAACAACGTTCTGAATAATAGAGGACAGCACTTTTCAATATTCCTGAACATAATTATAATCCAAGACATTTGCAACATGTGTAATCTTTTGTTGCCACTTTGATGTCCTATTTTATAATGAGAAAGTAAGTAAAATCTCGGTATGTTACATTGAATAAGAATCCAGATTATTTTAATTGAGTAACATGAAGTCTGCAATCCAGTGCATCATTATGCATGCTTGAAAGCCACAGGATTTAAACTATTGCAACTGGGTGTGGGGTTGTGACCACCCTTATTTGTGGGACTGAAGCCTTAAGGGAAAGAAAGAGGAAATGGGACCCACCAGAAATGATGTCATGGCTGGTGAGATGCTTAGCCAGGAAATTTTCCTCTAATTTCCTCTAATGTCACCAGTAGACACTTAAAGTAGTTTATAAAAAAGGAGCATTGTTTAATTTCAAGCAAAATATATGCCACCCAATAATTTAATTTGAGACTGTTAATCATCATTGTTACAATACGGATACATTTTTACAATTCTAATTTCATTTATTTTCATAACCCTTTGTCAAGAAGGTGAAGCATTTGTTCTCTTAACATGGGGCAAGTCTTCTCTGCCCTTGGATCTTCACAAGATATTTTGCTGGCAGAAGTTCAAAGAGAGTAAGGCAAAGGGAAGAGAAGAGGGGTTAGGATTCTGCTGCCACTGGGATCCACACCCTCACTTCCCATTCCACCTCCTGCCTTCCCCTCCCTGACCTGAAACTTCCTCTTTTCTCCACTTCTCTGCCCTGGTCTGTCCACCCAGCTCCTACCACCTACTTGCCTTTGGTACCAGATGTAGCCAGCTTTCAGCAACAGGACTCTGATTTGTGGCAGCCCCAAAACAGTTGCTGGCAGCAAGCAGCATGTGCCACTAAATAGCAATTTACAACAGCAGAACTGTGTCCTGGGGCCATGAAGGCTGCAAAGTCCTCGTTATGATTGGGTTGTAAGTCAAGACAATGACAGTTAGAGACCAATTTAGATGGTTGTTGTTGTTATTGTTGTTGTGTAGAGCAAATGACAACATTACATATCCAAAAACAAAGATGAGATGCACACACTTTGGGCAAGACAATGGCAGTTTTGCAAGATGCAAAGACCACTTGCCTTCCTTCATTTTTTGGCTATTTTCCTAAACATATTTTTTCCCAGGGTGACCAGGGAAGTGTCATGGTGAAGAATCTGTGAGCTCAGTCCCAGGAACTGTCTTTCTTTTAAGAGATAGGTGGACACTGCTTCTACAAAGCTGCATGTGCTCCACATGCATTTAATCGTACAAACATGAAACTGCCTGCCCATAATCTTAAATGGTACAGTCCAGGAAAGATTGTGCCATATTCTATTCCTGCAGGACTGTATCAACTTTAACTGCAAAGGGCCTTTCAACCAAAGAACACTTTACTACACTGACTCACAAGCAAAGATTCATTGGATGAGATGTAGGCAGATAATGCGGACTCCATATTAGTGCCTAAGCCAATGCACACTGGAAACATTGATTGCACAACGATTGGAATATTATAAACTGATGCTGCGATAACGATGAATAAAAGAGAGCAGAACTGGTGAAAGCTCACTTTTTAAAAATTATACTATTCACGGAAAGATAAAAGCAATCTATCATCAAAACTTTGAGAGCAGGCAAACTTAATGAAGCTGCTGTCAAGAGAGAGAATACAAATGAAAAATATGATGTCAGCAAAGTATTTGGTCATGCTTCTTCAATTGATCCAGATTGGCAATTTCCTTGAAGTTGAAGTTCAGTACAATATGTTTAATCAGTGAACATACTACACACACACGTGAGCCAATTCCTGCATAAATACATAAGGGGTGTGTGTGTGTGTGTGTGTGTGTGTGTGTGTGTGTGTGTGTGAGAGAGAGAGAGAGAGAGAGAGAGAGAGAGAGAGAGAGAAATTGGCACAAATGAAACTTGAGACCATTCATCATTAGGAGTGCATTATTATATATAGTCTTCATTTCAAATAGTTCTCGCTCTCTCTCCACCACCATTTATTCATCACATTTAGCCCACTTAAAAGGAACGATTTCAGCAGGATGTCTTATTTATTGGCGTTCCTCTGTATGCTAATGGCTGGTAAAGCTTCTAGTTGCGCCCTTGAGGACAAACCAAGGAGTCAGATTCTACCAAAAACAATAAAAAAGATGATGCTTAACAATGGCCCAGTTCTCTGCACACATCTGAAACCATTGAAAATGTCCTTCAAGGATTCAAAAGGAGAGGTGATAAAATTATCTTTCCCATAGAGACTCCTTTCTCTGACCTTAATAGCAGGTTATCTTTTTCATGCTCTCTACTGTCCCCTCCTTAGTTTAATTCACAAGTTTAATTCACACAGCAATATCATCATTATGCCTGTGATTCCCATCTCAGTTGTTCGCCACACTATAAGTAGCCTTATTTCAAGCAGGCCCTATTATAAGTACAAGGAAGCTGGGGGGAAAAATCATTATTTTAAAATAATCCTTTATAGGACATAATCTATCTGTCAGGGCAGCATCTCTTTTCCATCGTCACACTGACTTATTTAATTCATCGCTGGGATATCATCTCTGAATGCTGTGCCCATTGCACACCCTGATGAGGCCTTCATAACCAGGAAATAGAAGATAAAATACGTCCACTTATGAAGAAAGGGAATTACATGCATCAAAGGGTAAATACTTTCCATCTAGGACAAATGAGGTGACTTTGTTAATATTCTCGCTTCCACTTTGGCTGTTCTTTACCCCATCATTTCCTCAGGAAAGAAAATAAGTTCAAAACTATCTTCCCAGCATTTACTTTACTGGCAGAAAGTTGCAGAAACAATTATTCCTCAGCAGGCAATGACATATACGTTCAGTAATGATGTTACAGGACATTCTGTTCTGTCATCCAAAGTGAAGGGATGACCTTCTCTAGAGGCTTTTTTTATATAATCTGATAGCCGCAGGTGCTTGCAAAGCAGTGGCCTTGAATGGTAGGTGAGCTTATCCAAGAACTAAAATATGTTTGGCCCAATGCCTGCCTGAGCAGAGGCTGAAAGGAACTATCTAGCACAGTGGTTCCCAAGCGCTGGGTCAGGA
This sequence comes from Lerista edwardsae, assembly GCA_029204185.1. NCBI lineage: Eukaryota > Metazoa > Chordata > Lepidosauria > Squamata > Scincidae > Lerista > Lerista edwardsae. The sequence continues at coordinate 3,864,170 of JAJKFI010000014.1, forward strand.
CCCACTAGTGGGTCGTGAACCAATTTCAGGTGGGTCATGAAGCACCTGGAGCAGGCATATTGAAAATATGGGAAGATGGGATGCAGGAACGGGGAAGGGCTGTGGGGTTGTTTTGCTTGTGTCGAGGTTGTAAATAGACTTTTCTGATTCACTTTGCTATCGGAAAATGGATGAGAAATAACCCAAGTTATTGCTGCATTCTCAGGAAAGCAGCAGGTTTGGGAGTCACAATGATGACAATTCCAGCCATGACATCATTTCTGGTGGGTCCCGGATAGATTGTCATTTTAAAAAGCGGGTCCTGGTGTTGGGGCGGGGACCACCACAGTTCTAGTATTTTGAACTTTTTCATTCTCATTTGATAGCCAGCTTGGGGGAAAGAGTCCTGGGAGCCTGAAAGGGTGTACTTTTTGCTTTTTGCTTTTGTATTACCTGTCTAAGTACCTGTGTTTTCTTCTATTCACCTTGATTTAAAAAATCAGGGCTCCCTTTTTGCCAGCGTTTGCCAGGCTTTAGTCCTGATATTTCACTGCCAGGGTTCAACCTGAAGTGTATGAAATCAGAAATTCTCTTGCTCAAGCACATTTCTTTCAGTTAGGTCCTACACATGATGGACTGGGAGAATGCTCTTAAAATGGAGGGTGGTACTTTTAGAGACCCGAGAGATCCAATATTGGTTTTCTGAAAATTAAGTGCCGCCAACTACGTGTGGCAGACAAGTCAGGACCACCCTGCTGCTGCTGCTATGGCTGTGATCCTGCAAACACTTACAACCCATAGGTTCCATCTGTCCAGAGCCCTTGGGTTATAAGCGCATGATCACATTAATGGCGGCACTTTTCAAAGAACTCTGGTGGGGTGGTTCTGCCACAGCCACACTGCACACCTCTAAACGCAGCATATTTTATAAGCACACCATTAATGTCCAAAACTCCCTACACATAAAAGCAACCTTGTAAGAGGCTGCATTGTGATCCTACCATCTAGTAGCATTACTTAGGGTAAGGGGGAAACGCTCCCTTACCCCCAAGGAATCCCCGGCGGTGGCTTCCGAATGCTGCAGTTTCCATTTTGGTACCACTGCTCCTCCAGGGGCCACCAAGGATAGGATTGGGCTGCCCACCACCTTGAACAAGTCAGCAAATTCTTCCTTGTTCTTATGCTCTATCCCTTATGTGGGTTGAGGCAAAATGGCCACCCTGCAGAATGTGGCTGAGGAGTGCAATTCGGTCTTTATTGGCTAACTGTGCTTTCATGCTCAAACATGCCCTCATTCGGTTACACTTTTGACTTACAGACATCTTCCTTTGCTCACAATTGTGATTGCTCTTCTTTAAACAGACACTGTTAGCAGGGATGTGGACTGTAGAGAAGTGGGAGGGAGGGTAAGTGGAAGTTAAATTAGGAAAGCCTGTTTGATAAGCTGACTGACAACCTAGCAAGTTGAGTGCCGAATCCCAGTTGTAATTAACACATCGTAAAGCAGGCAGCATCTAAAAGCAGCTAAGTAACTTGTAGAGATGGAAAAGGATACACCTTAAAAGCACCTAATTAACCCACATATAGGGGAAACGGGAAGCTTTGAAGCCTATACCTCAGAGCGTGAAAAAGTAAGCAATTAACAGCCTTTAAATGTAGTGTGTTCCCTCAGAACTTGCTACCATCCAAGCAGCAGCTTGAAAAGAAAAGAAAAAAAATGGAGACGTTTGTTTCACCAATACACAGCAGAGCAGGCAAAGTCTATAAAAAGAAACTTCGAAAGACCAAAAAGATTTACACAGGTGGTCTCTCTTTTTTTTTTGTTAATGAAGCTGTACCTCTTGGTAATCGTAAAATTGATTTCCAATACTTGATCTGAATACTTGATCTTTTTCTGCCTTTGAATGAACACAAGTCTACTGAGTCAGACGACAGGTCTCTCTCATTCTAGGTTGTCCATATTGACTGGCACCCATTCTGCAAGTTTCAGAGGGCTCTTTCCCAGCCTTACCTGGAAGGAGATGCCAGGGACTGACCTGGGAAGCTTGCCTTCTGTGGGCAAGCAGATGCTGCTCAGCCACTGAGTTACAGACCACTGGTCAGGTGTTCAGTTCAGTGGCGTTCCTAGATGGGGGTCGCAGAGCTAAGCTTTGCAGGTGCCTGAAGCACCATGTAAAGCAGCCCCTCACCTTCAGAGCCATTTGTGACTGAGAAAGCAACGTAGAGGTGTCTCCTCCGCTTTGCTTTCACAGCTGCGAATGGCTCTGAGGGCAAGGGCCTGAGCCTGAGGCTGCTTTTCACAGGTGTTCAAGAGCCTGAAAAACTTTCCCCCCTTCTAGGAAGGCCTCTGGTTTAATTCATTTGACATTCAAGCAAAAGGGATTTGCGGCCTGAAGAGCTGTTTTGAAACAAGGGGTGCTTCTTAAATATTTGTTTGCATTTCTATTTCAGTTTTGAAATTCTGAATTACCCGGTATTGGTTTCAAAGTGGAATAGGGTCACTAGGAGTGTAATTCAAACCCCGGCTGAAATAGGCAAGCCAACACACCTGCCTCATATCCAGCCTGGGGCTTGGATGTGCTGCCATGCTAGGGAAAAGGGGAAAAAATTCCCCTTCTCCTGGGTAGCGCGCAGCTATCCAGATGAGGCTACTTGGAGCTGTGCCACCAAAATCGGCAGCACAACTCCGAGCAGCCAAATTGGGGCCTCCAGGGCCAGAAGGAGGTTAGGATATGGCCCAGAGGTCGGAGTCTGTCTCCACCTCCCTCCTCAGACTGGGCCACCCACAGGCCCACCTGTTTCCCTCTCCTCTACCCTGTTCCATCCTTCTCCCTGCCCAGTTCTACCTTCTGTCGCTCTCTTGGAGTCCCTGTGCCAGCCTCGCAAGGCTGGCCTTACCTTCAGGCCTCTAGGCCTGGGAGCTGGCTCCCTGGGGCCAAAGCACATCCATGCACTCCAAAACTGGTGCAAATGCTCTTTATGGCATGTTTGAGACAGCCGGAGGACAGCACAAGGAACTTGTGCTGGCCTTTCAGTGGCTTTAGATTGCACTGTAGGAATCCTCGATTATTTAAAACACTGCACGTGCAGTTTGTGGCAGTTCCTTCCTTTCATTTTCTTTTCCCCATCAGCACTACTGATTCACATTTGTGCGTTGATAAAACACTGTAAAAAGCAAGCTGAATATGATTGCATGATCAGTTGTATTTCTGGGTTGTTGTTGTTTTGGGTGTTGTGATGTTCCAATATGCAGTAACAAGCATGCATATTAGTAAAACACCACATACAAAAATCTCTGTACAGTTGACTATACAATCAGATCAAGATGGTTCTAAAGCCCTAATTAAATGTTTGCTGCACAATGCTGAGATTTGCTGGTGTCGTCCATGGGGCTTTCCATATTTATATTGACAGGAATGAAAACAAGCCCATAAATAGCTGCAGACAGTGAGCAGTATGTCAAACAAGCATTGGTACATCATGTATACATTTGGAATCAGGTTGATCTTGCACGACTTGCCAAGGATAAATAACAACATTGATCTCAGGGGAAATACCTTACCAATTCAAAATGACTGCTTTTGTGGTGAGGAAATAATTATTTGTAGGTGTAGCAGTGAATTGCTTGCTGACCACTATATTTGTTCATCAGATTCAGTGGAGACATCTTCTCTACTGTCAGTGACTTTGGTGTTAGTCCTAAGCCTTGGTCTTAAGTAAGGCACCTGAACGCATTTGCAGTTCCACTAAAGTAATTATCACAAATCACTGTATTGAATATATGAATCAATTCAGGCTTTTCTTTTTCTTTTCTTTTTTTGGAATCTCTTAAGTACCCGTATGGATTGTTGAACTGTCTAATAGAAATGGTAATGTCTAATAGCATATTAGTCTCTATTTGCTTTGAATATTCCTCTCAGAAATATCTTTTCTGCCCACATATTCATCAGAGTGCTTTTGTGCATTTTTTAACATTTTCATTATTCTTTGCTCCATTAATCAAACTATTTGCATGAATGAAAGTACAAATTACCTTCTTGCAGGGTCCCTTACAAGGAACATTAATAAATGTGGGGGAATTATGTGGATTATTAGTACTTTTATGGTGTACCCTCTTATTTCTGCCTTGTCTATCACGTTATTCTTTGACTGACAATCTGAACACTACATATACCTAACAATTTATTGAAAGTGAAATAGCAAGCTTAGTTTTTATATATACATTCAAATGGGAGGCAAGGCTTTCAACTTCCCAACTGTAACTGAAATATACCTTAACAAACTAAACTGGTTTCTTGCAAATTGGATTGTTTAAACTAGCAAAATATAGAATATATACAATGCAAAGCATTTTTTCAGATAAACCAGATTGTGCATACTCTAAAAGCACACATAAGACCCAGAAGACATGTGAAAGACAGTTAGCCTTTACAGTTATCCAAATAGAACATAAAACCAAGGATGCAAAGATGCAAGACTCTTTTTTTTAGCAACAGCTAAAAACAGATGTAACACTTGAACAAGTTATTTGATAGCGCCACACCACTTACAGTACATTTTTTCTGCATGTACTGATCAAATTGGTTTTGGGGTCTTGTATTGAGATGCACCTGGGAAATAGTAGTTTTTAATCTCAGAAACTAGATCAAACCTAACAGCCCAATCCAGAGCTGCCCAACTACCCAGGAGCGCAGCAGTAGCCAGGTGGCTACCGCAGCATCACACAGCAGCCAGGCAGCCGTGGGAGGCTCCGTGGGGGAAGGGGGACACTCACTCCCATTCCCGTGGTAAGGATGCAGGGCAGACGAGAAGTCTATTCCAGTGTTATTCAAACTGTGGGTTGGGACCCACTTGGTGTGTTGTGACCTGATGTCAGGTGGTCACGGAAAGCTGGGAGCATCCATCTTGAAAACTGCAGATCTTAGTCTTGTTATATTCCTTTTGTGAGTGTTAACAGTTTGAATTTTCAAGTGAGAGGTGGTTTTTTTTTAATTTTGTTTTTAGTTCATTGCTTTTACATCATATTTTGTCCTAATCCTGCTTTCTGTCAGGGATGTTTTTCATGGTTGTACAATTGCTGCAGTCCAAGAATGCCAATCTGCATTTCAGGAGTGTCGTTTTATTATGATAGAATGATAGCACTTCCAGCTTGATGATGTCCCTTCCGGCTATCACTTCCAGGTTAATGACATCACTTCCAGTGGGTCCCAACATGAGTGCCATTCTAAAAAGTGGGTCCTGGTCTAAAAAATTTGAGATCCACTGATTTAGGTGATATAGTGTCAGGAGATGCAGCCACAATATTATTTCTAACTGGAAAAGTAGTCTATTTTAATTTCTGGAAAATACCTTACACACCAAAATGCTTTAACATCATATTTTGTCCTAATCTTGCTTTCTATCAGGGATGTTTCATGGCTGTACGATTGCTGCAGTCCAAGAATGCTAATTTGCATTTCAAGAGTGTCATTTTATTATGCTACAATGACAGCACTTCCTGTTTGATGATGTCACTTCCTGCCACAACATCACTTCTAGGTTAATGACATCACTTCTGGTGGGTCCTGACACAAGTACCATTCTAAAAAGTGGGTCCTGGTCTAAAAGGTTTGATTATCACTGGTCTACTCACTTCTGCACCGGCTATTTAGCCAACGCAGAAATGAGGGCCTCCATGTAAGGCTGCATAGCCTTATATGGGGGTTGGGAACCAATAGCCACAGGAGGACTGGACGGCTCTGGATTGGGTCCTAATTCAGCTGTGAATGGCTTCTGCGGGTGTCTATTGGCTAGTACTTGTGACATGAGTAAGCTTGTGAGATTGCCTAAAGCGGTGCTTTGTATAATGGCCAGCTATACCAGGCTCCTAAGTTACCTGAGTTGGAAGTATGACTTTTAGTACAGATTCTAAACTCCTCACATTTTTTCTGACTTTCCCATAAAATGGAGAAAGGTGGTTGACAAAGGGAAATGGAAGATAGGAGGGAAAAGGGAGAGCGTTTAAAAGTCTCCAATTTTATATGACCTGCTAGTGACAGGGATAAGACTGTAATAAATATTTACAGAGGTGCACATTATGAATAGCTTTGAGATGAGCCAGTTTCACTGCATATTCATAACCTGTAAATTCATAATCATTCATCAACTTGCCAAAAAATCTTTTTTTTCTAAAAGTGTTGTTTGTCAAAGCGTTTGAAGAAGAGAGTAATGTGGTAAAAGGGTTTAAACATCTCTGAAGAATTAAAATGAGGCTGAAGTTATCATTAATGTTTATATGCATGGAAATCATTATTGTGTGAGCAATTTTTGCAGTACTTTTCTTTCTGAAAAGTTGATAACGCAGCCTGACACACTACAATGCATTTTTATGAGGTTTTGAACTATTCAGTTTGATTTCCTGAAGGCTCTATTGTTGCATGTACCAAGGAGAGATCAAGTTGAAACCTCCCCTGGAATCTTTGCGTTTGTCTTTTTTCCCCTAGCCTTGAGTTAGTGGTATAATGTGGCACATTTACGATATCTGCCTTACCCTTTATGTGGCTCTAATGACATTCTTTGACTGGTGTGACGATAATGTCACATCATCTGCAAAGAGCAGGATAGAGATCTTTTTCGGAGGCAAAGAAAAACGAATGTAATAATCTCTGCACGACTCTTGCAACATCATTATTTATCTAAAAATTAAAGAGGAAGGCCACCCAAAGCCAAGCTTGCCTGCTTTCTTTTTTTTCCACTGATGACATAGAGTACAGGTTGAGGGCTTACCAGTCACAAGAGACTACCAAAGGAATTGAAGTCATTGATTGATGGCAGGCACAAGAAGTGTGTGTCCTCTCCCTGGGGACCTTATTTTGGTACCTAATAAGTGCTTGGCTCTGAACGCTCTTCAGACCCCCCAATAAAGCATCAGTCAAGCAGGTTTTAGGTTTAAATCAGCCACGATTGTATTGAAATATCTACACAAGACATGCAGCAGTACTAATTATATTTCCACTCCACCTCCTTTTAGTGTGGGTTTCCTTTCTGGGGGGGGCAGTGGGGAGATAGCAGCTGCTATCTGTTCCATGGGTCTCCTCAATGGTGTAGCTAAGGTATCTGGCACCTGGAGACACAAACATTTTTAACACTCTGCTATATCCCACACTTCCATAACACACACACACACACACACACACACACACACACACACACACACACATTTTAATACCCCCATACAACGTCTTAGAGCAGTGGTTCTCAAACGTTTTAGCACCGGGACCCACCTTTTAGAATGACAATCTCTCCAGAACGCACCAGAAGTGATTTCACGGCTGGAAGGGCCATCACTGTGACACCAGAGCGTGCTGCTTTCCTCAGAATGCAGCAATAAGTTTGTTATTTCTCAGCCATTTCCTAGTAACACAGTGAATCAGAAAGAAAAAAAGCCTATTTATAATCCTGACAGGAGCAAACCAAACACACAACTCTCCCCCTTTCCAGCATCCCATCTTCCCATATTTTCAACATGGCTGCTCTACATGTTTTGTTACCCACCTGAAATTGACTTGCAATCCACTGGTGGGTTCCTGACCCACAGTTTGGGAACCACTAACTTAGAGGCCTCCGAAAGGCACTTTCAGTTTTTGGCGAAATTAGGGCAAAATATTATGGAAAAGCACTGAACTAAAACATTTTTTTTTAACCCACTTGAAAATTCAAACTGTTAAGACTCACAAAAGGAATATAGCAAGAGTAAGGTCTGCAGCTTCCAGGATGGCTGCTGCCAGCTTCCCACGATCCACCTGACATCAAGTCGTGACCAGTGGTGTCATTCAAATGATTTAGGAACAGGAACTCACTTTTGATTGGCACTTGTTGGGAAACCGGAACCAGCCACGGAGCCCGTTAGGATCCGGAACGCCCGTTCTGGTCCATTCCCCCTGACTGACATCACTGGTTGTGACTCACCAGTTGGGACCCAACCCACAGTCTGAGAACAACTGTATTAGGCCATCAGAGATAAGAACATGCCTTGAGTTAAAATAGGATTCTGCTTAAGTCATTCTCTTGCTGTGCTTCCTTACAACCCATCTTTCGTACTTCATGCCACCAGCACCAGTGGCGTTGTGAGGGGGGGCAGGGGTTGGCTGCACCAGGCAACGCACACGGGAGGTGACACCACCAGGGACCAAAATTGCTAAAATCGTGAGTTTAAAAGATAATACCTTCATGCTATATACCGTTGGACACGGAATATCACCTTGAATTCCATGAATAAAACCAGAGTGTAATATCTTCATTCTATCAAAAGTTACGGCCAAAAAGCCCCAAAATACAACTTTTAATGTAAAAAAAAAATCTCTGTTTTACAGAATAATACCATCATGCTACACCCGGAATTCAGTAAAAAAAAACCCGGAATGTCATACCTTTATCTAGCAAAAGCTATGGCCAAAAAACTGAAAATACAACTTTTTAAGTAAAAATTCTGATTTTAAAAAAATCATTATTATGAGTCAGTTCTCATTTCCATAATTCAGAGCTAATACTAGACCTTTTATTTAATTGTGTGAGTGTCATCAATTTGGTCATGGGTTTTTTGTTGGTTACGCAAACTCTAGTGATGCCACTCACCAGCACCAGGGTGTTTCTACAATGGCATAGATATTTTCTGTGAGTGTTGTGCTGGACTTTAGTTGTCCTCTGCTAACCCATATGGCATCTTTGAGCCCTGATGCAAAAGGCTCCCCTTCTTCCCCACCAGAAATTATGTTCCACCAGCATTCCTCCTCTTCCTCCTCCTGATTTGAAGGGCGCCCCTTAGATATGGTGCCCTTGTGTGGTGCACAACCTGCAGCAGTAGGGTTACCAGATATAAAATGGGACAGAGTGCTGAACCTTTAACCACTGTATAGAAGATGGAATTTGGACCGGTGCAGAGTAGCATGGAAGGATTTCAAAAGCTGCACCTGGCCAAATTCCCTCTTCTATACAATGGTTAAAGGTATGGTACTCTGTCCCAGTTTGGATCTGGCAATCTTATGCAGCAGCCCTGGCTTTAGAGATGTAAGTGGCATTTGGAACAACCTATCATGCTCAACAGGGTTCAGGGTAAATCTTCTCAATTGTTATACTGTTGAGTGGAAATAGGTGGAAATTACTGTATGTACCAGTTCTCCTGGGAAGGAGCTTGAAAAACAAATACTTCACATCTAAAAAGCTACCGTACTGTTCACGATCCATACCCAGACAATCCAATTTGAAAGGTGGACTTATTTCTGCCAGCACAAATTACTATAATAACCTTCCTTTAACATGTTCGGTTAAAGAAGTAGGTTTTGAGAAGAAGAATGTGCGAAAGCCTAGCTGGCATTTGTAAGCAGCTGAATTCCCCTTCACGTAATTACTCATTTAATGGGCCTAGAGAAATGAAAAGTTATCTGCAATTGATGCTGAAGAAGTTGCATCCTGGGTGCATTGGGCCCAGGAAGGGGCAGGATAGGTGGCCACCAAATCGAAACCCCATTCCTGGGCTTGATCCACCATCCCAGATCAACACAGACGTGCACCAACAACGTAGCTGGTGTAGCTCTGGGTTGACCAATAATGTCTGCTGGGGCTTATCTCAGGACAAGGGGACAAATGTCCCCTTACCCTCAGGAGTCCTCCAGTAATTGAAAATTCCCTACAGGATGTGGCAGAGGCTGCACCAGCACTGCTACATTGCCATTTGGGGTTTTTAGTTGTATTGGGCTGTGAAATTTATTGAGAAATAGACTTGTATGAAAAACAGCCAAATACATACAGGATTTGGTTATGGTGCAGAGGAGTTTGTGACAGCAGAAGACTGTTCCGCCGTCATAAAATGGCTGACGATGGAGTACACAGCGGCTCGATTGGCAGCCATTTTTGTGAGCGATCCCACAACAGGCAGCAGCGCTGCAACTCCTCCAACAGAAGGCACCAGAATGTAAATAGTAACATGCATATGCCGCTGTTACTTGTGAATGGTTGCCCACACAGTAAGTAGCCAGGTTTCTTGAAATACAGGATCGTCTCCCAATCGCCACTTCTGTCTTTATTTCAGTGAAACATGGCTATTTAAATGAAGGTGTGAAGTAACAACTGATGTTGTCACGTATGTCTCCTTCCTATTTACACTGTTCAAAATAGTGTCACTTTTGGTACCAGAGTTTCAGCATAAATTGTAGGAAATGCCTTTAGTCGCATACCAGGGTGGGTGGGAACCTGGAGCTGGGTGATATGATGATGCCCCCTTGTGCAGACACCTCCATCATGCACAGGTGGCCCTAGTCCTGGAAATGGGTCCATTTGGAGCCTTACGGTAGGCCAGGTGGGTAGGTGGCCTCATTTTGTAGCCCTTCTGCGTGCCACAAGGTAAAAGCTGTCAGCCCCCCCCAGTGGAGATGGTGGAAAGCTACCACATGGCCACAAGGAAGGGCGCTGCTTCCCCAGCTATGCCCTGCTTGTCCTCTGCCTTAACTAATTCCCATCTAGTTAAGTATTGTGTTGCCCCCAGTGGTTCACCATTTGCCTCTGAGTGCCCATGAATGGAAAATGAAGGCACAGCCCTCTTTTGCTGCCCTGCAACTTGTATTCAAAAGCATCCTGCCTCTGATCCTGGAGGTAGCACATAGCCATCATAAGTAGTCACCAGTGATACTAGGGGTGGGGTCAGTCACACATTTTCCACCATGTTTTGCCAGGGATTCAGAGCACAATCCTAACCTGGAGTTAGGCCAGCACAGTTAGGCCAGCAAAGTTTGACTGGCACAAGTGACACTGTAAAGTATGTTTGGACCACTCTCCGAGTCAGAGAGGCCAACACACAGACGAGCGCCATCCTCCTGGACTCCAAGAGTGTCTGCAAAGAAAAATGTGAAACAGGACTCTGGTTCTGCTGCTTTTTTGAATCCTTTGCATTATGCAAGAGATCCTTACTTTATCCTTTGTATATGCCAGAGATCTTGAGGCATGGTGGAGACATGATAACCACAAATAACAGTTACCTTCCAAGGCCAAAATTGGTGAACTCCTGCTCCACCGCCAAATGTCCTTTTCATCTGTAGCGGCTGTAATTTTTACCTTGGGTTTTAGGCACAACTAGTCTGACGAATGAAACAAAGGCTGAATTTTTAATCCGTTTAATTATTTGATGCATTTCAAAATCGAAAAGTAACTGCCTTGAAAATCTTAACATACATTTTCAGCGCCGAGTGCCATTAAGCTTTACTCAAGTGGTTTTTACTGCAATTGAAAGGTTATAAAGTCAAGTCCAGCCATCCCTAATAGAATGAGAATTACACATTAGTTCAAGAATAGTTTTTAGGAGGTTAAGGTATCAGTCCAGAGAAGCCAAGACGCACTTAAAAACTAGGCAGAATGGCAATTAGGCAGCATTGGAATGGGAGAGACAATCTGAATCGTAATAGGAACCACATCATTCCAACCATGTTCTGTATTTGAAAAGAAACATACAAAAAATGCACATTACATTGTAAAACATACCTGTCAATTTCAGAGGTTGGGAAGTACATCCTGATGCTGCTGTCACAGGGAACAATCAGCGATAGCAGCAGGCGGCTCCCGGATTAGTGAACAATCAGGCACAGTCCCAAATCATCATCCTTTGCTGGATGAGGCTAAACTCATGCTTGACATGGAGTGGCAATGTCAGATACTGCGGAGAACTGAAGGGCATAAGACTTGGAGGGTAGGCAGGGAGGAATCTAGGCAAGACTCTTATGGGTGCAAAAGACATTTGCCCAAGAAACAAGCTCGCCAGTCCCAGCGTTGACACAAGGTCGGTCTGATTGTGGCACAATTATCTGCAGGTTACATACATTGTGAAGCAGGCAGATGAATGACCTGGCTTCTAAGTTGATGCCAGTGCTGTTTGCCTGGGTCTGGAGGTGAGTGATGGAAATGGAAAAGGAAGTCCCGTGGAGCTGCACTCTGCAAATGCACTTGGGCCATTGAAGATTCAGATCTAAAACCAGGGGGAAGAAAAACATGACGGGATTGTAGGGTGCTTTTTGTAACTAATTTTCCTTACCTTTAGGGCAAACCCCAGCCTGGGGGCCAGATGCGACCCTTTAAGAGCTCTATCTGGCCCACAGCAAGCCCCTGGTGCCATATGACCCTCTGGCCCTCCTTACTTTGCGGGCATGGGCTGCACCCTCCAAGCTGTGCTCTGGTTTGTGTGGAAGGGGTTCTGACAGTCAGGAAGACCCTCAGAACGCCTCTGGAAGTCTGAAAATAGTCACTTCCTGGTTTTCCCAAAGACCTGAAAGTGACATTTTCAGGCCCTCCGAAGGCCGTAGGCAGCTTTCTGAGGACCCATTAAAGTGTGTGCTATATTACTGTGGTATATGTTGGTGCTTGGAGGAATCCTGGAACTTTGAGCCCATTCATTCGGTCATCTAAGTTCCATCTCTAATTTTATATTTAATTTTATTTATTTTTCTGGCTCTCGACACTGTGCCAGATATTTGGTGCAGCCAGAGATGCATGAAGCCCTGAACGCGCCCAGGGCAGGGTGAAGTAACCGTGCCCCCAGCGCATCGCCCCACCCCCATGCGTTGCCCAGTCACGCCTCCCTGTGCACAGAATAGCTCCATAACAGAGTGAAATGGAAGCGAGGGAGGGAGGGTGGGTCAAAAAGTGCACTTGTTCTTCTGCACAATGGCACCTCGCCGCTGCCTGCACCCATGACTCCTGCCACCCCTCGCTACATCCTTCCTCTGCCCCTGGGTGTAGCCCTCCGGCTAAAAGATTTGGAGACCCCTGCTTTAGGGTACCCATTTCCTTCTCTGGGTGAAGTCCTGACACCAGCATTATGTTGTGTTATACCTGTAATAAAACTGATCATCATCAACCTGTTCTATGTGTTACACATACAAGTGTGGAAGAAGTGAGTTTGAGAACAGGCAACAATGGCATATAAATAATTTGCATGGAGTACCTGTTACCTGCTCCAAGATGCTCCAAGATGATAAAACCCTTCAGGTCATCTCTCACTCCAGAGAGGTTTTTATTCCCTTAGGTCAGGTGGCTGTCCAGGGTGTTAACTTTGCAAAAGTTGAAAGATGTCATGGAAGCATGGAGGGAATCAGCAAGGCTTTCCCGCTTGGTGAGTGAAGACAGGATGGATCTGTGATGAGCTGAATACCAGCAACAGCACATAAGGGATGTAGTGGCGCAGCGGCTTAAACCGCTGCTGCTGGGCTTTCCAACTGGAACGTTGGGAGTTCAAGACTGCGCAACGGAGTGAACTCCCGTTGCTTATCCCAGCTCCTGCCAACCTAGCAGTTCAAAAGCACCTAAAAATGCAAGGAGATAAATAGGGACCACTTCGGTGGGAAGGTAATGGCGTTCTGTGCGCCATGGCATATAGTCACGCCGGCCACATGACCATGGAAGCTTGTCCTCGGACGAACGCCGGCTCTACAGGCTTCGAAACGGAGATGAGCACTGCCCCCTACAGTCAGTCACGACTAGACCATTCGGTTTTAACCAAACTTTTAACAGCACATAAAGACTGACTGAACCAAAGATGCCAGGCCACAAAATGAAAAGGGAAACAAAATAATTGTGGAGAACACATTCAAAATGCCTAAGTAGACTTTGTATTGAAGCTTCTGCTTTCTAGAATTGGTATAGAACTCTCCGAGGATTGGAAACACAAGGTTGTTTGTTTGTTTGTTTGTTTGTTTGTTTGTTTGTTTGTTTGTTTGTTTGCAATCCTAAACCGTGCTGGAATGGCGAGGCTGGCGCACCTGCGCCAAATCCAGCGCTGCTTCCCTGGGGCAAGGGCACATTCATGCCCTTGCCATTGGTTTCCTTGGATCTGTGCCTTCTGTATAGCAGATGCAGGGCCCACGAACGACGTGGCCTAACTTGGGTGGCCTGGCTGTGTCCTTTCCAGTCTCAGTAAGGCTTCCCCTGCACTGTACTTCTTGCAGTCTGGCCAGCGGGCCTAACTTCTGCCCTCTGGGCTGCTTCCCCCATGATTTTCTCCAACACACTAAATACACTGGGTCACCCCTCATGCCACACCTTCTGGCCACCCCAGTGGATTGATAAGTCACCACCCACCTGCTGTTACCTGCTCCTGCGCGCCATTACCTTCGGTCCCCGAGGAAGTGCCGCTAGGGTTCATTTGCCAGCTGGTTCCTACTGCAAGCATGGCAAGATTGCCTGCATGCTGTGTACTGCTGTGCCCAGGATGAGACTGGCCAGATAACGCTCCAGCAAGGATTTGCATGAGGCCAGCATTTGGGGTGGGGGTGGGCTGCTGCAGCAGCACCGGTTCAGCGGCAGCCTCAGTGGCAGGCTGGAAGTGACACACAGGAAATGATGTGCTGGCAAGGCCAGGAGTGGAGAAGGCAGAGCAGGCCACCAAGGCAGAAACTGTACTATGGGGTTGTGGTCTGAGAATGGTTGAAGTTTGGATTGCTGCTGGATTGTGGTGTGGTATGTAGAACGCTACTGCTGGATTATCTACAGCTGGATGTAGAAGGCTCATTTCAAGTTTCTAAACTGCTTTAGGGACCCATAAAGTGCTTAACTGTGCTCTCTTCTGAACAAACCATTAGTTGCCTTTGAACAAAACACTTGCAGCATAATACTTATCAGGGGAGCCAACTTGAGTTCAGCATTGGGGGTGCCTGTAGCCACGCCCCCAAAGTAGCCACACTGACGTAGCCACGCCCACACAGCAGTAAAATGGCACCTTCAAATCTCTCGCTAGCCTTCCTTTGCTCCAGCCTACTTTGCGCTTGCCTTCTGTCACTCCTGCCATCTCTCCTCGCCCTCTCCCGCCATCTCTCGGTCGCCTTTTGTCACTCCTGTCATCTCTCCCTCGCCCTGTCACTCCCGCCATCTCTCGTTTGCTTTCTGTCACTACTGCCATCTCTCCCTCGCCCTGTCGCTTCTGCCATCTCTGACTTGCCCTCTGTCGCTCCCACCATCTCTCACTCACCTTCTGTCACTCCCGCCATCTCTCTCAAAGAAACCCAGTAAGCCCCGGGCCAGCCCCCCAGCCCCCTCCTAGCTACAGCACAAAGGCAGAACTGCTTTTTCAGTGCTGCTGGCTGGCTGGCTGCGAAGTCTGTGTTCTCCCAACCCAATCACTTCATCCAATCAGCATGCGATAGGCGGGATCTACGAGAAATAAAAACCAATCTGAGGTTCATATTAGCCTTGAAACCAATGAAAAGGGGTGTTGGAACCCATGCCTTCCAGCACTGCAACAAACTGGAGAGGCCACACAGAATTTGGGTAGGTTTACCCGCACGACCAGGCCG
This sequence comes from Lerista edwardsae, assembly GCA_029204185.1. NCBI lineage: Eukaryota > Metazoa > Chordata > Lepidosauria > Squamata > Scincidae > Lerista > Lerista edwardsae. The sequence continues at coordinate 3,879,457 of JAJKFI010000014.1, forward strand.
AGGGTAGCGCAGGCATGGGGGTGCTCCTCTCAGGGAGGCGGATATTGGGGGGCGCCTATGATACTTTCATAGCTGGTTTTAGTTTGCTAAAATATTGGAAATCAAGCATGAAGAGGCTGAGAGGACCATGGTTAAAACAGCACCACTCCAAATGGTGATTTTCCAAACTTCTTCCACTTTCCTATTGTCATACGTTATTAGTTGACATTATCCAGCACTATTAACACAATGAAGGGTTATGTGAACTATTAGCAGTTGTATTGTACAGAAATGTCAACATTATGCTATTGCTTAAATCCATAGCTATCACTGCAATCTCGATAGTTATAGCTGCTTATTTTTGCATCTCATCACCTTTTTTTTAGCATCAAAGATCTTTGATACTTGCTACAGCTACCTCTTCTTTTTTTAAAATAAAAAAAGATTTTATTATTTCACTGATTTGATTATTATTGTTGTATATGTTAGACAACAGTGTTATATGTATATAATAATCACTGGGTTTTTTTAAATAACACAATTGACACATATTTTAGGATGCAATCCAAGGCCTGCGTTGGACCGACGCATGTGGCCTGCATCGGCCCTAGCACTGTCATTCTGGCGCAGGGCCGATGCAGGCAGTTGTGATGGCCCTGCAACGCCTGGGTAAATCGGTCCCATGCTGGCCAAGTTCGACCAGTAGGGCAATTTCTGGGCAGGGGGAAGGTGAGAGGGAGGGTGGAACAGGGTGGAGAGAGGGCATTCCGGTAGTTGGGACAGCCTGGGAAGGGGGGAGGAGCCTGGATCTTCCAGTTATGCCGTATCCAAACCTCCATCCCCAGGCTGAGCATCCCCGATTTGGCTGCTGCAGCATGCTCGGACTTGTGCCTGCTATTTTAGCAGAAGATTTAGTCGAGAGGGTTAATGCCTCCGTTTGCCTGAAGATAAGAGCTGAAGATCTGAAGGTCGCCAGTTCAGGACAGCCGGAAGTCTCTGTGAGCAGCAGACCTCGTTAATTGCGGCTGATTAACAGCTGAGCTTCGGCTGCCTTGTGTGAGGGGGAGTTGTGCCTAAGCTCAGCCGCTTCTCTGGTGGGAGCAGGGAAGCCATTTATCAGCCAGCAAGAAGACAAACGGGTGGCCAGAAAGGACTAAATCCAGAAAGATCCATCTGTATGTGTGTAGTTCTTGAAAGATAGAACATTTCTGTAAAAATTGTAAAAACCTTCGGGTTTCAGAATAAAGTCTGCCTATGTAAACCGCCTTGAGTTATAGTCATTAGAGAAATCTGGTGACCTAAGAAAGGCGGTATATAAATCCAAGTATTATTATTATTATTATTATTATTATTATTATTATTATTATTATTATTATTATTATTATTATTATTATTTTGCAGGCACAGATCCTAGCAGCCCTACTGGACTGCCTGCCGCTTACCACAGGGCAAGAGTACGTTCGTCCCTTGCCCGTGCTAAGCTGCTGCCGCCTCTAACTTAGATTTGGATGCAGCACAGGCTGGCCGACCAAGTGAGGATTGGGCGGTTATATTAGTGACAGACAATTTCCAAGACATTTGTTATTGAGCAGTATCAAGGAAGCTTTGTTATCTTTCTTTGGATCTCCGATTTTCATCTCTTTCCTCACTGCATTATCAGAACTAGATTAATAAGAGACTACAGTCTTCACGTACTTGTTTGAAGTCAACCCAATCAACCAAACAGCACTTTCTTGGTTATGGTTATGAGTGTTCTCTGTTAACCCAGAGAGACATGAAACCTGATCTGGGGCCAGATCTATTTATGACATTGAAACAGAACTAGGATTAGGTTTTGTTACCAGTTTTGTTTTGTTTGAATCCGGTGTCGATGGCACACACTGGATCTTATCTTCTCTTTCAAAGACCACCTACCCACTTTCCGTCTTCAGACGTATATCACCAAAGTAAGTGGCATATGTCTGAGTTACCAAATATAAACTGGGATAGAGTGCCTATACCATTAACCTTTGTAAATAAGAAGGAACTTGGGCAGGTGCAGCTTTTGAAACCCTTCCATGGTGAGCTGCACCCGCCCAAATTCCCTCTTCTATACAATGGTTAAAAGTATAGGCACTCTGTCCCAGTTTGTAACCCTATGTCTGAGGAGACCCATAGGTGACCCAAGGACTTAAGCAGAGGTAAGTAAGAAAAGTTTTTTTCTTATCTCCTGTTTTCCTTCGGGTTGTCCACACTACTCAAGTTTGTCATCAGATTGAGTGGGAGATCGAAAGGGAGATAATGGGCAAACTGCTGTGACAGCTGTGTAGTTCTAAGTGCTGCTTTATCCTGAATAAAGAGTGAAAATCTCAAATTTTAAAAAACAGTATATTGTTACTCAGGAGAAGGAAATTGCTTCTGTTGATGAGCGGACGTACTATGTTATTGTTTTGCAAAGTGAGCTGAAGTACCAATAATAAGAATTTAGAACCTGGCAATTGGAAAGAAATTTCAAGCCCCTTTATATATTTCTTATTTGTACTCATTAAGAAAATTGTTGTACATCTTTGAAGCCACTCACAGCCCTGCCAGCCCTGTACGCTAAAAAATATGTCAGGTGGCTTCAAGGCTCTTTCCTCCTATTGTACTCCCCAGCATTTGTTCTTATAAGAATGTTCTTCTGTCTCCGCATTTGCTCTTGACATACACTCTTGACTGTGTCTTACATCTTTGGCAGCACTGATCTGCCTTGGTGACAGTAAATCATGCTGGAAATGCTAGTCGACAGTTCACTTCTAGAAATGCTTCATACTTGAACAAAGCCATAACCTTGGAACTCATTTTCAGCTGATAATTTAAAAGTTGTGATCTTGGAAATCTTTTGAAACTTTCACCTATTTCCTGGTTTTGTTTTGCTTTAATTTGTTGTAAGCATTTGCTCCTTGGACCTGATCCAGCCATGTGAAAGAAGGTAACAGATTCTCTCTCTCTCTCTCTCTCTCTCTCTCTCTCTCTCTCTCTCTCTCTCTCTCTCTCTCTCTCTCTCTCT
>JAJKFI010000014.1:3882473-3904620 GCA_029204185.1 Lerista edwardsae
TCTCTCTCTCTCTCTCTCTCTCTCTCTCTCTCTCTCTCTCTCTCTCTGTGTGTGTGTGTGTGTGTGTGTGTGTTGGAATATACAGGTTTAACTGTGTGTTATATCAAAAACATGGTTATAGGTTAGAAATTGTCAATGAAATGAGTTGCCTAGCTGAGGTCTCAAGTAGTATGATCCAAAAATCAATTAAAATGGAATATTTTTTTATCCCATTGAAGGCGCAATCCTAACCAACTTTCCAGCACTGACATAGCTGTGCCATTGGGGCATGTTCTGCATTTTGCAGTGTCATGAATGCCTCCTCAAGGTAACAGGAAAATCCTTGAATATTGTTGCCATTGAATGACAGGCATCATAATTAATCAGCCATTTTCTAAGATTGGATATATAATTAAATGAGTGATAATGGTAAAGATGCTGAATAAAGGCAAACATTTTATTTAGCAAATTAATTTAGCCCTTGACTGCATTCCCACTTGCTTTTCTTACAAGTACCTTCAGTGTTGACTGTTTCACTACTGCAATCTCTCCCATGCACAATTATAGTAATTTTACCTTGGTTTACCTAGGATGTGCCACTCATGGTGGCTTACCTGACAACCCTGATCAACCACAGGCTGACCTATGGAAAACTGAAGACACTTGTGTTAAATACCATAAATCTTGAACTCTGCCTTAAGTCAGGTTTGTCTGAGAAAGAAGTAAATTTGGATAAATGAGATCTCCTGGTTGAGAGTGCAATCCTAAACTGGAGTTAGGACGGCATAAGATAAGCCAGCAAAGTTTGGCCAGCGTTAAGTGCCACCATAAAAAGTTTTTGGGCTACATTCTGAGTCAGGGAGAATGGCTCACACCTGTGTGCTGGCCATTCTGACTCTGAGAGTGGTCCAAACATACCTTATGGTGTGCTGGCCAAACTTTGCTGGCTTAGTTTATGCCGGCCTAACTTAGTTTAGGATTGCACCCACATTCTGATCAAAGTTTAGGTTTACGTCTCATTGAGACTATGGACCAATCCTATCCAATTTTCTAGCACTGATGCAGCCATGCCGATGGGGCATGCGCTGCATCCTGTGGTGGGGGAGCAGACATGGAGCCTTCCTCAAGGCAAGGGAATGTTTGTTCCTTACGTTGGGCCTGCATTGTGGCTGCTGGCAAGTTGGATAGGATTCGGCCCTTAGAGCATGAACTTAGGCTACACTAGCATCAGTGTAGCAGAGTCTATGCTGGTGCAAGCCATTGGAAAAGCACCATAAAGCACTTTCTGCTGGCTCAAGAGCAAGCAGCACTGGCAGAAAGTATCAGTGCCAGCCAACCAACACAGTGACCAGGCCCCAAGACGTCAGGGGAGGTCAGTTTCATGCTGAATGGTACATAGGTGGTGGGAGGGCTGTGGGAGGGGCATTCTGGGGGTGGGGAGGGGCATTTCTGGGTGAGGACGGCAGAATGGGGTGGATGAGACGGGCCCAGAAGGGGGCAGGAATGGTGGAGGGGATCCTCCATCCTATCCTATCCTAGACCTTGTGGCATTGCACTAGGCCTCCTGGATTTGCACCCATTTGTTCCTGAATTGTTAATGTCTAAAAGCTACAAGAACATTTTCTTCAGTCCAGCTTATGGAAGAGTCCAATGTCTCCAAGGGCACATAGCCTGAAAGACAGATATATCCAGTTTCATAAATGTTTTGAGACAGGTATTTTCTCAACGATGAAAATGTTTTGTTTTCTGGTTCTCAGCATGTAACTTCATCAGCTAATGTAAATTGGTTTTTATACTCTTTTCACAAATTGTTTAAAAAGTTGAAAAGCCACAGGATAAATATTGTTTCCATTTATGCATGTGTGAATTGCAAAAACAAGAGCCAGGAAATGGCGATCATGAGAGATTAATGGATCTGGAATACGGACTGGTGCATTGGGAAATACAACAGTGTTTTTTTTTTTTGTTGTCTTAAAAAAATGCTAATACAGCCCCGATGGCACATTTAATAAATTAAATCCCTTTGTTAAAGATTGACAGCATGCAAGACCTTTATTGCCCTTTAAGCGGAATGTCATCCTGGTGTCATGGGTAAATGCACAAAGAAGACCTGAAGTCTTGTCCTTCATTCACAGCACTGTTTATAAATACTTAAAGATGCCGAGATAGATAACTAGTCAATCAGGCTTTTCCTCAAGGCAGCCATTTTAAATAAGTTGTTCTTGTATAAAGATTTATGTCACCCAGTGGTTCCCAAACTGTGAGCTGTAATTCTCCAGGGAACCAAGGAGTCACAGCCAGGGGAGCTGCAGAATCCTCACAAAAAATCCACTGCCCTACACAATGTATAGGATTGTAGCCAGTGTTGTCATCCACAAATGAACTACCGGAATGCTGGGAGGGACTTACGCAGGGCTTCGCCGTGATTGGCTGCCCGCCCATTTCATTCTGCAGCTGCCCTGGCCTCGAGGGGTGCCTGCTCGCCGGGGGAGACAGGTGGGGGGCGCGCCGGGTGCCTGGGCAAGCAGCGGGGGGCTGCGCCAACCGGGGACAGCCCCCCCTCAAGGCCAGGGCAGCCGCGGAACAAAATGGGCGGGCTGCCAATCACGTGAAAGTCCCGCCTATGTCCCTCCCAGCGTTCCGGTAGTTCATTTGCGGATGACAACGCTGATTGTAGCCCTAATGAGGAGCCACAGCCAATTGCCCAATACATTAAGGAAGCAGCAGGCCAATCAAAAACAGTGATGTTCTTAGGGGGGGGGCAAAATGCTACGTTTTGCAAGAGCCTGAGCTTCTATGTAATACAGCCCCTCCCCCTCGACTTCAGACCCATTCATGGCTCGGAGGCAGTGATGTCATTATGGGGGAACGGACCAGAACGGGCGTTCCGGATCCTAACGGGCTCCGTGGCTAGTTCTGGGTTCCCGACAAGTGCCAATCAAAAGTAAGTTCCTGTTCCTAAATCATTTGAATGGCACCACTGCTCGGAGGCTTTGCTCTCCGAGCCGTGAATGGGTCTGAAGGTGAGCAGGAGGGGCTGCATTACACAGGCGCTCAGGCTCCTGCAAAACATAGCGTTTTGCCCTCCCAGGAGGAACACCACTGGTCAAAAAGATTTGGGAACCGCGGATGTAATCTCTGATGGGCAGCCAAATCGAAACTAAATCTCCATGCAGCGATGCAGAAGTGGCGCAGGCTACACTGCATCTCACAGTAGATTTTCAGCTCCTAGAGGTCTCCTTGGGATAAGGGACAGTTGTCTCCATGCCCCAGAGTAAGCATCAGCAGCTGCTATTAGTCAGTTTGGACCAGTGCATCGCTGGTGCAAGTCTGTACAGGCTGATCAGGCTTGAGAAGGTGGTCAGGATTCAGCTTATACCACTGCTGCTGAACCCTCCCCCTTCCCGGGCCCAATCCACCCACCTCCACCCCATCTCCTCCCCTTTCCATGAGTTGGGCTTACCTGCTCCAGCAGATCTCCTTCCCTCTGCTGTCAAATGCAGGAAGTCTCTGGCCTTTCCACTGCACTTTTGCAGGGGAACATGTGTTCCATTGGTGCAGGCCTTGGTTAGGATTGGCTGCTGGTCTTGTAGTGTCAAAGTCAACACATCAAAATGATTAATCAATCTGCCCAATGAGAAAAATAGTTTTCTCATGAGTTAGGAGTGGGCTGGTTAGTAAATGCACTAAATTTCTCCAGCTGCAATGGACTCATTGCAGCTCTAACCCCTCCCTACTTCTTTCCTTTAGCTCAAATACTTTTTTGTTCACTTGCAGCACTGATGTGCTGCCAACATATTAACAATAGACTCCTGAAAGGTGTCTGATGAACACTGAACTCTGTGGAATCAAAGGGGCATTTGCACTCAGACAGGAGACCTGGGAGTCGAGTCTATCACTTTTTCTAGCAAAAATCCTGCTTTCTCATAATCGTAACCAAAGCAAAAAGCAACTTGATGGAAGGATTCATGGCAGTCTCTTGACAAGTATATACATTGAATTAATTGCACTAAAAACATGTCACTATTTATACTGAGGCAATAATTTGTGATCTAAGGTCTGAGTGTTAAAAACCTGATAAACATGCTTCAGGAGAACCTAGCTGTATCCAGTAGCATCTTGGAAATACTAGAAAGCCCTAATTTGCTCTTAAATGCAGTTCTGTTTTCTCCAAATCCCTGCCTCATCTGCCAATTCAGGGTCAGCTGGACTGACTGATGGTGCAATCCTAACCTGGAGTTAGGCCAGCACAGTTAGGCCAGCAAAGTTTGGCTGGCACAAGAGACATTTAATTGTAAAGTGCATTTGGACCACTCTCGGACTCGGGGAGGATGGTGCTCCTTTGTGTGCTCGTCTCTCTGACTCTGAGAGTGGTCCAAACATACTTTATGGTGTCCCTTGTACTGGCCAAACTTCTCTGGCCTAACTGTGCTGGCCTAACTCCCTCCTCGGCTGGAGGGGGGTTGTGGTCTCCTTGTCGTGGGCGATTCTATAGTTAGGAATATAGAGAGGGGGGTCTGTGACAGATGTGAGGACCGCACGGTGACTTGCCTGCCTGGTGCGAAGGTTGTGGACATCACATCTCGTCTAGATAGGCTGGTAAGGAGTGCTGGGGAGGAGGTAGCGGTCGTGGTGCATGTTGGCACCAATGACGTGGGGAAATGTAGCCAGGAGGTCCTGGAAGCCAAATTTAGGTTGCTAGGCAGGACGCTGAAGGCCAGGACCCCCAAGGTAGCGTTCTCAGAAGTGCTACCCGTTCCACGTGCAGGGCCTGCTAGGCAGGCGGAGATCAGGGGTCTCAATGCGTGGATGAGACTGTGGTGTTGGGACGAAGGGTTTAGATTCATTAGGCACTGGGGGACATTCTGGGACAAGCCAGGCCTGTACAAGAGGGACGGGCTTCACTTGAACCAAAATGGAACCAGGCTGCTGGCGCTTAATATTAAAAAGGTGGCAGAGCAGCTTTTAAACTGATCCCTGGGGGAAAGCCGACAGGAGCCGAGTGGCGTCCGGTTTGGAACTCCTCATCCCTATGGGGAGAGGAGAGTGGAGGAGTACCAAAGAGTAATGGAGGAGTAGGACATACAACTTCAAACCTGAGTGGAAGTGACCGTTTGTCCAGTAAAAAGAGAGGAGGGGGAAAGGGATCAAAAAACAGTCCCTCCTTAGAGAACCCCATATATAGGTGTTATTATGCGAATGCCCGAAGTCTCCGAGCAAAGATGGGGGAACTGGAATGTTTGGTGGCTAGGGAAAACATTGATATAGTAGGCATAACGGAAACCTGGTGGAATGCAGAGAACCTGTGGTATACTGCAATCCCAGGCTATAAACTCTATAGGAGGGACAGGGAAGGGCGTGTTGGCGGTGGGATGGCCATCTATATCAAAGAAGGGATAGAATCCAGCAGAGTAGAAACTGAAAGTGGGCTGGACTCCACCATAGAGTCACTGTGGGTTAAACTACCAGGCCTTAAGAGTGATGTAATAGTGTGGGGGGTTGCTATTGTCCTCTGGATCAAAAACTTAAAGGTGACCATGAAATGAGGAAACAAATCAGGGTGTTGACCAAGAGAAACAGGATTGTAATCATGGGGGACTTCAATTATCCTCATATCAACTGGGTCAACTGGTGCTCTGGTCAAGAAAGAGAGACCGGATTCCTTGATGTGCTGAATGATTGTGCCTTAGAGCAGCTAGTCATGGAGCCCACCAGAGGACAGGCGACTCTGGATTTAATATTGTGTACTTGGGACCTAGTTAGGGATGTAAGTGTTACTGAGCCATTGGGGAACAGTGACCATGCTGCGATTGGTTTTGCCATGCATGTCCAGGAAAGAGTGCAGAGCAAATCTGACACAAGAACCCTTGACTTTCGAAGGGCAGATTTCCCTCAGATGAGGATGCTAGTTAGGAAGAAATTGAAAGGGAAGGTAAAAAGAGTCCAATCCCTCCAGGCTGCATGGAGGCTGTTTAAAATAACAGTAGTAGAGGCCCAGCGGAAATGTATACCGCAAAGAAAGAAGGGTTCGACAAGGTCCAGGAGGGTTCCTGCATGGCTGACAAACGAAGTTAGAGAAGCTGTTAAGAGCAAGGAAGCTTCTTTCCATAAATGGAAGTCTTGCCCCAGTGAGGAGAATAAAAAAGAACATAAACTCTGGCAAAAGACAAGTAAGAAGGTGATACGGGAGGCCAAGAAAGCGTTTGAGGAACGCATGGCTAGCAACATAAAGGGGAATAATAAAAGCTTCTTCAAATATGTTAGAAGCAGGAAACCTGCCAGAGAGGCAGTTGGCCCGCTGGACGGTGAGGGAGGGAAAGATGAGATAAAAGGGGACTTGGCTATTGCAGAGAAATTAAATGAATTCTTTGCGTCCGTCTTCACAGCAGAAGAACTTGGCCAAATACCACAGCCCGAACAGCCCTTCCTAACTAAGGAATTAAAGCAGATAATGGTTAATAAGGAAGATATTTTAGATCAAATTGATAAACTACATTTAAATAAGTCACCAGGCCCAGATGGTATACACCCAAGAGTTATTAAGGAACTAAAGAACAAAGTTGCTGACCTCTTAACTAGAGTATGCAACTTGTCCCTTCAAACGGCCACGGTTCCAGAGGATTGGAGGATAGCCAATGTCACGCCAATCTTTAAAAAAGGGAGAAGGGGGGAACCTGGAAACTACAGGCCGGTCAGCCTAACGTCCGTTCCGGGTAAGATGGTGGAAAGCCTCATCAAAGATAAAATTCTAAAACACGTAGAGGAGCAAGTACTGCTAAAGGAAAGTCAGCATGGCTTCTGTAAGGGTAAGTCTTGCCTCACAAACCTTTTGGAATTCTTTGAAAAGGTCAACAGGCACGTGGATGTGGGTGAACCTGTGGATATCATATACCTGGATTTTCAGAAGGCGTTTGACACAGTCCCCCACCAAAGGCTGCTGAAGAAACTTCACAGTCAGGGAATAAGAGGGCAGGTCCTCTTATGGATCCAGAATTGGTTGAGGGCCAGGAAACAGAGAGTGGGGGTCAATGGGCAATTTTCAGAATGGAGAGAGGTGAAAAGTGGAGTGCCCCAGGGATCTGTCTTGGGGCCTGTGCTTTTCAACTTATACATAAATAACCTGGAGACAGGGATAAGCAGCGAGGTGGCCAAGTTTGCAGATGACACAAAACTTTTCCGGGTGGTGAAAACCAGAAAGGATTGTGAAGAGCTCCAGAAGGATCTCTCCAAGTTGGGGGAATGGGCAGCCAAATGGCAGATGCGTTTCAACATAGACAAATGTAAAGTGATGCACATTGGGGCAAAAAACCAAAACTTCACCTAATGGGTTCTGAGCTGTCTGTGACAGCTCAGGAGAGAGATCTTGGGGTGCTGGTGGACAATTCAATGAAGGTATTGACCCAGTGTGCGGCAGCAATTAAGAAAGCCAATTCCATGCTTGGGGTCATTAAAAAAGGGGTTGAGAATAAAACAGCCAATATTATCATGCCATTGTACAAATCAATGGTAAGGCCGCACCTGGAATATTGTGTCCAGTTCTGGTCGCCGCATCTCAAAAAGGACATAGTGGAGCTGGAAAAGGTGCAGAAGAGAGCGACAAAAATGATTACGGGGCTGGGGCACCTCCCTTATGAAGAAAGACTGCAGCGTTTGGGGCTCTTCAGTCTAGAAAAAAGGCGCCTGAGGGGGGACATGATTGAAACATACAAGATTATGCATGGAAGGGATAGAGTTGATAGAGGGATATTCTTTTCCCTCTCTCAAAACACCAGAACCAGGGGGCATCCGCTAAAACTGAGGGTTGGGAGAGTTAAAACAGATAAAAGGAAGTACTTTTTTACCCAGCGGGTAGTTAATCTGTGGAACTCTTTGCCACAGGAGGTGGTGATGGCATCTGGTCTTGATGCCTTTAAGAGGGGATTGGACAGATTTCTGGAGGAAAGGTCCATCGTGGGCTATAAGCAATGATGGATTGTGCAACCTCCTTACAAAGGTGGTGGGCTACTAGTATCGGATGCAAGGGAGTGGCAACAGGATGCAAGCATCTTGTTGTCTCATGCCTCCCTGGGGCACCTGGTGGGCCGCTGTGAGATACAGGAAGCTGGACTAGATGGGCCTTTGGCCTGATCCAGCAGGGCTCTTCTTATGTTCTTATGTTCTTATGGTTAGGATTGTGCTCTGAGATAGGAATGCTATGCACTAGAAGCATTGGCCATGGGAGTACATAATGCTCAATGTCCCTTCAATATCAAGCCATCTTCAGTTTTGCTTTGACAAAACTGTTCCATTCTCTATTATTTATGTGCTCCTCTTCAAACAGCAATACTTTTAAAAACAGCATTATCTGCACTTAGCTGGAAGTCTGTCACATGTCCAGAGGGATGGAGGAACATATCCCAGAGAAAATGGAGCAAGACAGCTCCATCACGACAAACTTGCTATTCATGCCAATTGAAAAATAAAATACAGCATTGCACTTGTGTACACTGCGAGACCTCTTTGTAACTCAGCTTCCACCAACAAGGTTGGACTTTGCAGGTATTTGGAAAGTGAAATGTGTCTTTCTGTGCAGGAGATGCTGAAACACATCCCTGAATCCTGCTATGTACAGGCACTTGCTCCACCTCACAGACATCCCATTACAGGTACGTCACTCATTTTTAATATAATCTAACACAGCAATACATTCCATCTGCAGATGACAATGTATAGTTTATGCTGTTTGTCTGGAAAGAATGAACCTGCTTCTTTTCAACTTTCTTTTATAAAACAGTTCACATTTGTGGCCACCTACATTTCAGGTTACAATCAATGAATATATATTTTTGGGTTATTTGATTCATGTCTCATTTCAATGAAAGAAAATTCAGATGGGCCCCCATATCCACAGATCCTGAATCTGTGGTTTCAATTATTCACAGCTGGGGGTGCTTTCCTTTATTTATTTTTACTTTGGGTCAGTTAAAAAACCTTCCTGCCAGGAGGAGGGGTAAACCCTATACTTAACAGAGGGTTCCCTTTTAATAATAATAATAATAATAATAATAATAATAATAATAATACATTTATTTATATACCGCCTTTCTTAAGATCACTAGATTTCTCTAATGATTGAACTCAAGGCGGTTTACATAGGCAGACTTTCTCACAAACCCGAAGGTTTTTACAATGTACAGAATGTTCTGTCTTCCAAGAACAACACTCCTACAGATCTTTCTTTCTGGATTTAGCCTTCTTTCTTTAGCCACCCGTCTGTTGTCTGCTGACTGATGAGGCTTCCCTGCTGCCACCAGAGATGCAGCTGATTTCAGCACACTTCTCCCACGAGGCAGCTGAAACTCAGCTTTTAATCAGCCGCAGTTTCCAAGGTCTGCTGCTCGCAGAGACTTCCGGCAGTCCCGAGCTCACGACCTTGAGATCTTCAGGTGTTATATTCTGGCAAACGGAAGCATTAACCCTCTCGGCTAAATCTTCTGCCCCAGAACCATTTTATCCATGGTTTTAGGTATCCCCGGGAGGACCAGGAACCTATCCGCACGGATACTGGGTTACGCTTGTACATTCACTCAACTTCTAATACAATGGCTTCATTTTCATCAGACTGTTCATTGTCATTAATCAGACTGTTAGTCATTCTCTACTTCACTTAAAGATCAGAGATATGAAGCTGGAATTTTACACAGTCCTGTTCACTTCCTGTTCCTGTGATGCCTGGCCTGTCATAATCTGGTGCTCTGAAACAGTTCATCATCCAATATTCCTTAGATTGCACTCTCCATTCCATCAAATGCACAACTCCCATGAAGCCTAAAATGAATCTCTTCAGATTGATCTGTATGAGTATGCAGTTGATTGTAGCCCTATTATTCACTGTACTGGATTCTGAAAGAGGATTTTTCTTTCTTTCCAGTGCTAGCATCCTTCAGAACCTGCAGTTCCTCCTTTACAGGTGTTCTAATGTATTAAGAGAGACTTAAAAGTATCTCTGGATACAAGCCTTTCACTGTGACTTATCATGGATTATGAATCATAGAAATTCTGAATGACAAAAGCACACTACTTGTGCTTAACAAATGGGTGAGAGTAGCAGCAATAGCAGAAGAGACACATATGAATAGTACTAAGTTAGTGTTTAGTAGTAACAGGAGCTGTAGTCAGTCTCTTCTACAGTTACAGCTACCTATTCCCATAGCACCCATTTGTGTTAGAGATGCATACAATAAGATCTTAATAAATGAGCAGTAGGAGCAACAGTAATAATAGTAGTAGTAGAATAGTAGTAGGTAGTAGTAGTAGTAGAAACAGAGGAAGAACGCAATGTGAGTAGTGAAATACAGTAAATGTTAGTAGTAGTAGCAGCAGAAGAAAAGAAGACCTGCATTGTATGCAGTGGTGGTGGTGGAGATGGTGATAGCAGCAGCAACAGTAGTAGTGGAAGCCCACCACTGCTACTTTATTAGTTTTCAGGAGGTTTCTCTGTGGCTTTCATATCCTTTGTAAGCTTCCCAGGGGCATCTTCCTTATCTCTGAGGGGACTAGCTGGACCTGATCCTGTAATTGTCACATAGGAGCCATACAAATAAGGATTTTGCATGATGGGTGCCATGAAAGTGAGTGGGAACAGATGTTATTAACTGCAAAGCTGTAAATTCTTCTGCTATAATTTTTAAAGTACTGTCATAGATTGTAGTAAGCAATGCTTTATATAACCACTAAAAAGATCTAATTGAAGATCACGATCAGTAGTAACAGCTGACATTTTACCTCTCTAAGCATCCAATTTTGGACTAATGCAGTATAATTACAGGTTTCAACAGCATGCAATTGGTCCTATTAACCTGCACACATAAATATCTTAAAACAATGTATTGGATGAAATGGACTGAATATAAAAGTTGATGGGTCTACTTTTTTCATTTGAATTCCTTAAATACCTGGAATTGGAAGTTTTCCCCCAAAGTTAAAGTTCCCAACTGGAATTTAGATATTTGCCACTTGGAGGCACTCTTATCCTGTGCTAAATGGCAATTTATGCTACAAGTACTTTGTGCAATGAAACAATCATTGTTTTACTTCTTGCTTTGCTTCAAATAATCACTTGGGGATGGGTAATTAACAGTGGTTTGCATAGTTAAACTTTGACATTATACATTTATTGCCTTGTAATTTTGGATGGAGTAAACAGTCCCTTATACTTTGAGTAAAATGACCTTAATTCCTTGTGGAAATAATGATAAAATGTTGTCAAGAATGCTACATTTGTTTCAAGGAAGTGAGCCGCAACCAAACACAAATTGCATTTACTAGGAAGGTAGTGATATGCTTTTTATCACTTTAGATCAGCATATGTTCTTCATATTCTGTATGTGATTACATATACTGTAGCTATCTTTAGAAAGCAGAGAGGAAAGTCATGGCATTATAACAAGGGATGAATGGATATCCATGTTCTATGTTGCTATAGCTCCATGGGTTGGTTCTGTTCTGTTTCTAGTTTGATAATTTCTCCCATTAATTTGGGGGAAAAATGCTACCTGAAAAGTGCAAAGTGTCACACAGAGCAGTCTGAACAAAGTTTGGAAATCAAAAATAAAGGAATGGTGGATCACTAAGGAACTGGTACCAGCAATATGAACCTGCCTTAAACTGGGCCAGGCCATTGGTCCATCTAATACAGTAGTGACCATTCTGATTGGCAGTGGGTTCTGAAGCTGATGTCTTCCTGACACCTGATCCTTTTTAACTGGAGATGTGAGGAATTAAACATGGGATTTTTGCAAGCAGAGCATGGAAACTGTCACTGGCCCCTCCTTGCCTTATACAATTGGGAAATTCAGAAATTCCAAATCTGGGAAGAAATTAAGATGGGGAGTTAATTTTGTAAATTTCATTTTCTTTATTCATTTCAGTTAGAACTAAATTTCAGAATTTTGGTGGTGCATCCATAGTGCACTGCCGCCTTTACCCTGTCCCCTCCGTGTCCATAATCAAAGGCGTGAAAAGGGATGCCTCTAATTGGCTGGGGCCTTCGGGTGAGTGGGGCAAACTGTGTAGCATGTGCAGAGCCTGGCTTACTGTGCAGTTTGTCCCTCGTCATTGGCCCCTGCCCACCCGCCCTTCATACAGTCTGAGATTAGTTGATCACTTGTTCTAGGGACCAGGTAGGAATTTTTTGCTGAAGGTTGGATTGGCTTCGAGAGTGGCAATTTTTTCACCAACTCCAGGCTGGTGAGGAATGGTAGTGTTTGTGTTGGTAGTGTTGTTCACCTTTTGTGTATTGATATTTGGACACTTTAGGTAGGTCTTGTGTGGGCTGGGTGTGGGCAGGAGGTAACTGCTTGGCATCCAGGCTCAACTTAGCAAATGCAGGTGAGCCAGGACTGCTCATAGAGGCATGCCCCAGTATCCACTGATTCGGTATCCATGGTTTCAGTTATCCACGGATACCATGGATACTGGGATGGATACATGGATACCTATATTAAAAAGATAGGGTAACATTCAACAAATCTCTTTTTTTTTTACCTTGTTGCAGCAAAACCACTTTAAAAAGGTGTCCCCATTATCCATGGTTTCAGGTATCCAAGATGGGGTCCAGAACGGACCCCCAGTGGATATGAGGCATGCCTGTATACAATTCGTGTGTACAATTGGTGAGGCTGGCTGGCAACCCACCTGGCTGGATCTCAGCAATGCTTTGCCTGTGAGAATCTGTGCTATCCTCCACCCCTCAGGGTTGACTATGATAAGCTGGGTCTATGACTGAGCATAGGCTGGCATCAGGTGAATATGCCTGTATTATCTGGGGGATGCATCCGTTTAGCCCTGTTTCCCTGCTTTAGTGACCCCCACTTTGGGGTTGGCGTTTAGTTCCTTGCTACAGTTTGCAGTTTGTTTAAATGTGATTGAATGAAGTGGCCCATTTTATCCAAGACTGTCTTACGTTCTTATTTGGGGCTGGGGGGAGTGCATGGGTAATATGCATCATTATATTTTGAGCCAGAGCTTTTGTTTCTATAAATTGAAGAACATGAAAAAGATGAAATTTTTTTAAAATTTAATACACATAAATAGAGATTGGAAAATTTGGTCTGCATCAAATGTGATGCACACTTGATAATTCATAAATATATAAAGAATGAAAAAGACTTATTAGGATCCCTAGATAAACCCAGTATTGTGTTTGGCATCTAAAGAAGCACAAATTTAGTTTTTCATTCTGATGGGAACTTTAAGTTTGTGTTTCTTATCCAGTACCATTTCCACTTTTGAAACAAGCATTGGATTTCAAAAGCATTTTGTGATTGTGAAAAGGCCCTGGGGGCTGGGCCGGCCTTAAGCCAATGTGACCAATGTCATCACATTGGACCCTCTCTTACCAGCACAGTGAGTATATCAACTGCAGCAGCAGCAGCTGGGATCTCTATGGGCTGTAAGTCAGTAGGACAATCAGCGGAGCTTTACCTTGGACCCTTCCATCTGCCCCTGCCTCTGAACTGCCCAGAATGGGTCTTCTGGAAGCAGTTGCAGTGACATCATCATGTCACCACCAACTATTTCCAGGTGCCATGCTTTGTGTGCCACACCATGAGTGTTCTTCTTCGTGAGTGAGGGGCCCCAAGGAGGGGGGAGAAGGGAATGCCCCGCATTAGGCACCACCACTCCTGGAGCCCGCCCTGATCGGGGGCATTCACAGACAAAAGGTTTACAAACATCTTTTGGGCATGCCTCGATTTGGATGCTAATCTCTGTATTTTTTTCCTAAAATCAAAAATTAGAAATTCTATCCTAAAGATGTAACATTTATTCTAAATTCCTTCCAGAGAGAGAGAGAGAGAGAGAGAGAGAGAGAGAGAGAGAGAGAGAGACCTTTGCAGAAACCCTCTCTTTTCTAAAACTCTAAAATTAAACTTTCTATGAGTGTGAAATTCATCAACATTTCAGAATTCAGGTTCCAAAGAATGAAAAACGTCAAAACTTTGCTGGGGAAGTTTGACTTCGTAGGATGGTTTTACAAATAGAGCTCTCTAGCACTGCTTCACGTTTCTTCTGTCACAACTGCTTATGGCCACCATGAGAGTCAGGATATTGGGATGATAGCAAATGGGCCTGAGTGAGTCAAACTGTGGTTCTTTTTTTATGTTTAAGTGTACTTGTGTAAATAGAATGACGCGGCTGGCTTCCCAGAACCTTGGTTTGTAGTTGTCCTTTGAGATACATACAAACAAAACACTGTGTCAGCTAAAGTTTGGTACAGAAGGAAACGCCAATTAAGGCAGAGATTACCAGTAAGTCTCTAGATGGTCTGCTGCATTGAACAAAAACTGTGTATGACGGACGATTCCTACCATTATTCCTTCCACAATACTGTTTCAGTGAAGATATGGCAGTAGCTAGACCAGGCTTGCACAACTTGTTATTGATCAAGCTAAATGCATCATGCTAGCCATGTATAGTAATTTGCTGCAAGCCTGACAGCTGTCAACACACACACACACACACACACACACACACACACACACACATGCAAGCATGCAGTGCGCGCGCACGCGCGTGCGCACACACACACACACACACAGAACATTGGCAATGCACAGCAAAATCAAGAGGTTTGTCAAGCGTCTAATAGGTCAGTGGTTCTCAAACTTTTTAAACCAGGACCACTTTTTAGAATGGCACTTGTGTTGGGACCCACTGGAAGTGATGTCGTTAACCTGGAAGTGATATCATAGCCGGAACTGACATCATCGAGCAGGAAGTGCTGTCATTGTGAAGTAATCAAATGACACTCCTGGACTGCAAACTGGCATTCTTGGACTGCAGCAATTGTACAACCATAAAACATCTCTGACAGAAACCAAGATTAGGTCAAAATATTATGCAAAAGCACTGAACTAAAAACATGTTGTTTTTAAAAAAACCCACCCTTGAAAATTCAAACTATTACACTCATAACAGGAATATAGCAAGGGTAAGGTCTGCATCTTCCAAGACAGTTGATCTGAGCTTTCTGACACCAGGTGGGTCCCGACTCACAGTTTGAATAACACTATAATAGGTCAATATTATGGTTGGGCACTGTAGGGTCAGCTTTGTCAGTTACATATTTTGCACGCCTTGCCTAGATCAAGGTCATCCAAGCCCCAAGTGCACCTTAGGCACAAGGCTGGCCACTTTGAATGTGTGTCTACGTTAACATGCCACTGCCCTTTTGGATGAAGATTGATCTGGAAGGAATGCAGTAGCTGAAGCTTCTGCCAGCCAACAGCCGTCTCTTTCCCCTCTTGATCATTCTCCAGACTCCGTAGCAGAGATTTTCATCTTTTTCATCTCATGGCACACTGACAAGATGCTAAAAATTGTCAAGGCACACCATGCTGCTGGTGTGGAGCTCACATCCCTCAATGGTCCTGTTAATAGATGATGTAATAAATCTGCCAAACTCTCACGGCACAGCTGCAGGCCACCCATGCCCCACCAATGTGCCACGGCACACTGGTTGAAAATAGGTGCTCTGGAGTGTGATCAGGAATGCATGAAGAGAATGTTGGCTCTTGGCCAGGACCAATGAAGAATGATTCTGAGTCAAAATCAACAATGGTAATTTAAAAGAAGGGTAAAACCAGGGGTTTATGAACAATTTTTTAGTCCCCCCCCAATTGTTTCTTTTCCCAGTGATCAATAATTAGTGTCACTTTTGAAAATATATACACAAAATAATAGATTCTGCTTTTGACATCTAGATACGTGATATTTGGGTTCCCCACCCTTAAGCAACATGCCTGTATTTGCTATTCTGGAGGTGTGGTCTGATGTTTGAACTGCCGTACTGCCTGAAGAGCTAAGCATGAGAAACCGTGGTCTCATTTCTGGATGGGAGGTGGAATGCTGTGACAAGCTGCTGTACCTTTTGTGGCAGAACGGAGTCACTGATGAGTTGATGGGCCACTGCAGTGAGAGTGTGGGGGAACATGAGAACGCCAGCTGGCAAAGAATGGAGAACAACCTTGAGGATCTGTACAGCTTGATTTATGATGCCTGCTGGAGCTTGGTGGCATGCAGCTAGAGGAGATACCCACACCATGAAGGCAACATCTGGTGACTGAGGGTTCTGTGGATCTTCTTCAGAAATAGCCTGACCAGTAGTGTCAGCCTACCGGTACGCTGGGCGTGTCTTCCGGGTGAGCGGCAGCGCGATCGCTGCGTTCTGTTGCGTAATGGCGAAAGCCCGACCGCTGCAGCGGGCGGGCTTTCGCCATTACGCAACAGAACACAGCGATCGTGCTGCCGCTCACCCGGAAGACACGCCCAGCGTACCGGTAGGCTGACACGTCTGAGCCTGACCATATAAACCACCTTGAATACCATCTAAAAAGCAGAGAAAGGCAAGCAGTATATAAATACCTATGTATGCATGTAAGTTGCTAATTGCCCAATCCTATGGGCCTTTTGTGATACTGGAATGAGCATTCTGCTGCCATCCTGCAGCACCAGAAACATTTTGCTGCTGTCACATGCAGTGGAGCCACTGGCAGAAAGGGTGAGTGGCACTGCACATGAGCCGCACTCATTTGGACAGCAGGCAGTGCCACTAAGTTGTCAGCGGGGTGGAACTGTGGGCTGAGAGGGTGTTTCGGGGGAAGAATTGAGGGTATATTGAAGAGGGAGAGGATAGATCCAGCAGCAGACACACTCTGGCAGCGCAATCCAATGCATATCTACTCAGAAGTAGGCACCATTATGTTCAGTGGGACGTACTCCCAGGAAAGTGAGTATAGGACTGCAGCCTGGATCCGATTGCTGTAACCCCTCCCTGGAACGCATCCCAGCTGTCCTTGGACTTACGCCCGCTCAATAGCTGATGTGGATCAAGAAGACCCATAGGGAGCCAGAAGGTACCACAGAGAGTTAAGGAAAAAGTTCTTTGTTCCTCTCCGGTTTGCCGTCTGGCCAACCCGTACCCACTCCCCATGCGCCAGCATGCAGCACGGGAATTCTGCTTTTCGGATTTTACACCCTGAGTGGTGCCTGTTATTAATTTGGCAAGTGAACTGGTGTCCTGTTCAAACGACTAGAAAGAGTAGAAATTGTTCATTAAGCTGTCAATCAAGAAAGCCATCTGTTCTAAACAGGATTTTTCAACCTTCTCAAATGTGAGGATGGTAAAGGCTGATGATTAAATTCCAATGGTGATTATGCTTTAAACTAAAATACAGATAAGCATTAGTATAGTGAAAAATACCCAGCCGGCATTTGCTAGATATAATAATGTGCATTATACTAGGTATTAAATGAAGACATCAAAACATAACATTGCTTGGTGCACCAAATCACAGCCATGTCCTTTATTCCAGTACCTATTAAGCCATGTTAATGGTTCAGTTTATTGAGTACCTTTCAAGACCATTGCACACAATTTTGTGTTCTCTCAGGCATCAAGAACTAGGTATTTGTTACAGTCAATAATGATTTCTCCGTTTAACCATTTCATTTATTCAAACACGAGAAAAAGCACCAGAAGTAGTCTTAGATAATTCAGGGCACCCTCGTGTCAGTGCTGCTGCCATTGGGCTGATGCAAGCAGCAGCATCGGCTCAAGGATGCCAACCGAAGGCCATGCAGCGCCGTTCCTGTGCCAGCAGAGTTGTTGGCGCAAGAGCAGTTCTGGGCAGGGGAAGAGCAGGAGGGTGGGCATTTCTGGGAGGCGTGCTGGCCTGGGGAGTGGGATGGAGTTGGTATTAGGCCACATCCAAGCTCCCGACCCCAGGCCACACAGCCCCGATGTCGGCCGCACGGCTTGCTCAGAGCTGCGCCTGCTAAACAACAGGCATAGATCCAAGCAAGACAGCTGGTGCTTACCCCAGGGCAAGGGCGCAAATGTGCCCTTGCCCCAGGGAGGCTCCTGCCTGTTCCAACTTGCACTGGATACGGCTCAGGCCTGCCGGCCTTGCCGTTCCAGCGCAAGTTAGGATTGCACCCCCAGTCTTAGATAGGGCACAGTCCAAGCCCCAAGTAGGCCGTGCCAGTTTCCACATGTTGCAAATACTCCATAAAGCATGTCTGAGCTCTGTTTTGGAGAACTGCTGCTAGCTGCTGCAACTCCTGGGCCTGGAAGCCCAAACGTAAGGCTGGCCTTACAAGGCTGGAACAGGGACTTCAGGAGGGCGGCGGGAGGTGGAATGGGGTGGGGAAGGGGCGGGACGGGGCAGAGGGAGGGAGGGATGGCACGGGAAGGCAGGTGGAGGCCGGATCTGGCCTTTGGGCTGGATCCTAACCTCTGGCGCTGGCCTGAGCAGCCCCAATTTGGCCACTTGGAGTTGCGGTGCCAATTTCGGCCACACAGCTCTGAGTAGTCCCATCTGGGCTGCTGTGTGTTACATGAGTAAGGGGAATATTTTGTGTCCCAGGCTGCATCTGGGTTAGGTGTGTCAGCCTGCTTGTTCCAGGCTGGGGTATGGATTGCGCTGCCCATGAAATAATTCTTTCCATTTGACTCAAGACATAGAATATTCTGTGGAATTTGAAAGAGCACAAAGGATTCTAAAGACACCTTCGCTCTCTGATATAGCCTCCATGTCACCACATTGCACTGACTAGGCCATACCAGAAGCTTCTACTTCTTATCAATTCCCCATGCCAATGACATTTTTGACATGTGTGAAAGCCTAGAGGCCTCCATGCCTGCAGTTGCCTTCACATAGAGTGCAGATCGGACTCTTCTTGCCACCCTTACTCTTTCTACTATTGGGCAGCCCAGTCCTATGGTTCCTGGTGTCCATCCAGTGATGCCAAAACAGCTACCGTTGATCCCATGTGTCCTGGGAAACTTCCAGGGGTCTCCTTGGGGTTAGGGAGTGTTTGCTCCCTTATCCCAGGTAGACTGCAACGGGCAGGAATGGGTTTCCTCAGCTCCATATCTGCTGTTGAGCGGATGCAGAATTGGGGGTATCTGTGTCAGGTTGCCCAGCCAGGGAGGGGGCCCAGGTTCAGTGGCAGAGGCTGCTGGCTTCTGCAATCCCTCTTGGGCACAATTCCCCCTACCCTACCCAGTTCTACCTCTTCCCTGCCTTACCCAACCCAGAAACCTACTTACCACCAGTGACTGTGGCATCCTCTGAGCAGAGCTGGGTCCAATGCCAATGCTGCTTGTTCTCCCGAAGCTGCATAGTATGTGGCAGGTTTGTGACACCCAGAGCCAGTGGTATGCGCATACCACTGGCACTACAGAGCTCAGGATTACACTCTTAATGGAGCCATCTGAAGAATCAGGAAGGCCTGGTTCATACTATGCCGATTCATAATTGTTGGTTTCAAAAAGCAACTTAATGCAATGCAATGCATTTGCAGGGAGAATGTTGAGGATAACTTGAACTCCCCAATCATACAACCACAGTTATTATACCGCAGTGAGTTCTGCAATGACGGCACCTTAAAAATGCATAGCTGTAATCAGGGGGACAATGTGGTGAAACCGGACCTGTATTTGATCACATGCTGTATTTTCTGGCAACAATTGGGAGAAGATCTCCTATGGCTGCTGGATCTGGTCACAAGAAAGCCACCCTAACTTTCCATGAAGAGCCATAGGCAGAGCAGCTTCCCTGTGATGGTGTGTGTGTGTGTGTGTGTGTGTGTGTGTGCGTGTGTGTGTGTGTGTGTGTGTGCGCATGAGTGAATCAGTGAGAAAAACTGCATGCAGGATTGATGTGTGACAACACCCTAATGTGGGCACATGCATGCTTGATTGCTCTCTGCACTTGTTAGAATTCAGATAAGAGGTACTGAAAGCACTTCTACCAATGACCAGGACAGGCAAAAAAGGCTGAAGAAGGGATGCTTAACAGCTGTTTTCCAGTGTTTATGAAGAGTGACTCCCCCCCCACCACTCTTCAGTAGCAGTAGGAATACAGGAAGAGCCCTGCTGGATCAGGCCAAAGGCCCATCTAGTCCAGCTTCCTATCCTTCACAGTTGCCCACCAGATGCCTCAGGGAGTACACAAGATACCTGCATCATCCTTTAAAAAAAAAAACAGTAAGGGGAAAGCAGCAGCTGTCCTAGTAAACAAGGTACTGATGCTTTCTCAACCTAGGTGATCCTCCTCCTGCTGAATAATATGACAAGGTATGTGAATGAATTGAGGGAGAGGAAATGTGTAAGAGAAAATAGTGGGGGGATATTCATGAGTTTTTGCAAACCTTCACTTTTATAGCATTGTCGGCAATTGAAGCATGCATAAACTGGATTGGATATTAATCAACACCGTCTTGAACATCGTCTTTGTGGATGGTTAAGGCTTCATCAATGGATATTGATCAGGCATTTTTTATGCTAATCAAGACACGCATCAATGAGAAAGCGGGGAAGCCAGAGCTTCTCACAGAGAAGCATGGGGAAAAGTTGTGTTATTTATCTTAGGGCACAGTCCTAACCAACTTTCCAGCACTGACATAGCTGTGCCAGTGGGACATGTTCTGTATTCTGCACTGGAGTAGTAGTCATGGAAGGGATGTGGTGGCACAGTGGGTTAAACCACTGCTGCTGGGCTTTCTGACCGGTTGGGAGTTCAAGTCTGCGCGACGGAGTGAGCTCCCTTTGCTTGTCCCTGCTCCTGCCAACCTAGCAGTTCGAAAGCACCTAAAATGCAAGTAGATAAATAGGGACCACTTCGGTAGGAAGGTAACAGTGTTCTGTGCGCTACGGTGTATAGTCATGCCAGCCACATGACCATGGAAGCTTGTCCTCGGACAAAACGCTGGCTCTACAGGCTTTGAAACAGAGATGAGCACCGCCCCCTACAGTCGGTCATGACTAGACCATTCGTAGTCATGGAGGCCTCCTCAAGGTAAGGCAATGTTTGTTCCCTTACCTTGGGGCTGCCTTGCCCTTACCCCGGTGCTGAAAAGTTGGTTAGGATTGTGCCCTTAGCCAGTTAAATAGTAGCACAGTTCTTTAGCCACAGAAATCTTTCAGAGGTGCACAGTGCCTTAGAAGGGGTGTCGAACAGACTGCAGCTAGAGAATAGACCTTCGCTCAGCAAAATCTTGCTGACAGCTGGGAGCTGAATGCTGCATTCTTTGCTACTCTTAAGATATCACAAATACCGCACCGGCGCATCATCTCAGGCAGCCTAAGAACTGATTGATCACTGATTGACAGTTTTAATTGGCATGTCTCTTCTGCGCAGTGTGAAAACATGTTGGAGCCAGTTGCTATTGCCTCTCATTCTACTGTACATTGTCACCTTCTAAGAAACAAAGTGCATTTTACAGATGATTCGATAACTGGTGCTTGTCAATCATGGTTTGTTCGTTTGTATGTGGAATGGCTTAGCAGTTCAGGAGCACATCATTCATTTTGGATACATACTTTTTATATCTATACGCTACTCCAGTGGTATCTCTCAAGACATCAGTATTTCTGGTCTATAGAGTTGATGGTATTTCAGATTGGCAAGGATGGACTATTTCTTTTATGAGGGTGATTATTGCTACATTCAGACCATAGTTATTTCAGGTGTAGACTTTTTATATCAAAATATGTGGAATTGTGTTGTTGTTTTTCCTGAAGCAGCAGTGATTTATAGTGGAACAAACAGTAGGCTGAAGAGAAATGGTTTCTGTTTAAGAGTTTTGAACTCTTACTGCTCAATAAGAGAAACTAACATTTTGCTTGGCATTGAAAACAGACTAGGACTAAAATATGGTGTTCTGTAATTTGAGATATGCTAACAAGTGCCGAAGTTGGTTTTCTGTGGGGAAATATCTTTTTTGCCTAACAATGAATTGTATAATTACCCAGTATGTCCCTAATTGAGTGGCTCCATTTGCATTATTGTTACAGAAATCAGTCAGAAAGCCCCAATTAAAACAACAGTGGTCTTATTTTCTCCTCAGCGGTTAGGTTCTGCTCAGTGATAAAGAGAAGCAAATAAAAGGAAGGGGCAGGTTGGCACAGCACAGCAGTGGGCCTGTGAAAGCCCTTCAGGGGGTGGGTAGGGGCACCATGGGGGAACAGTGCAGGGATTTTACCCCAGTGGTCCATGGCGTTAACCACTGGGGTAAAATCTTTGCACTGTTCCCCTGTGGTGTCCCCGCCCAACCCCTGATGGTACATTAGGTGGTACATACATACATACATACATACATACATACATACATACATACATAC
>JAJKFI010000014.1:3904630-3948550 GCA_029204185.1 Lerista edwardsae
TACATACATACATACATACATACATACATACATACATACATACATACATACATACAGTACATATTGAGGGTTCTGAAATCCAAAGAAGATGGGCCTTTTGATGGCCAATGGTCCAGTAGGACAAGAGAGCTGCCAGTTGAATAATTTTGGGAACCACTGAAATCTAACATGCATCCACCTGGAGTCAATGTGCATATGCTGACATTATGAGCTGTGAGAAAACTCTCAGAAAACATGGACTGTTTTTTGTCAGTGTAGAGCTAATTTTGAGTTGAGCTGAAGGCAGATCTAATATTGCTTGCAAAAAATGTATATTTGAATGCTTCCTTGTGGGTGTATTTTCCTATTAACAGCTGATTTTGGTTTCATATACCCACAGTAATTCAACCCAGCCATGTTGCAAAACTGGAAAATCTGAACAGTTGAGAGGGATTTAAATAACCTATTATTATCATGACTGCATTTTCCCATGTTAAAGAGTGCTTTGCATAGGGAAAGCAAAGCACATTGGGAAGAAGGTTAGGGTAGACAGCTTCACCCAGTGTGTTCATTCTGTATTGTGCAGAGAGCTTTCCATGGGAGAGCATGGCCTCTATATGTGCAAACCCAGCCTCCATAGGGTTGTCCCATCTGGCATATTTGAATGTGTGCTTTGACTTGCATATATTGAAGGGAACTTTTTCATCATTATGTTATGATATTCCTCTTAGAAACATAAGCAATCCACCATACATTAGGTGATAAACTAGTATGAAACAGCATCTCTACTTGCAAAGTACATGGATAATAACGGTCTTGGAAAAAGACAGTATAAAATAGCAATTGCTTTGCCTTTTTTTCTAGAAATGTCACTAGTGTTGTTCAGACCTGTATGTTTCCCTAGATACTCTGTAATGGGCCTTTTCAAAACAAAGCTTAAGCGTGAAGAATCAGCAAAGTTTTGGTAATTGTACAAATACCTTTATTTTTGGTACATTCACAATATATTCAGAGTCAGGGGAGAGAAAGCAAAAAAGCACTGCAGGGTTGTTTCAACTGTGTGCAATTTATCTTTGAAATGATACTTTTTCCTCTTATGACGTATTTGTCATATCAAATGTTTCATGGTGCCATAAAGGGTATTTTAGAATTTCCTCCCTTAGGAATTTTTAAGCATGGCATAGTGGCCCCTTAGAATAAGGTTTTCTGGTACAATTATAAATAAGCCGCTTGAAACTGAGTTTCCTCATTGGCTGCTGACATGTGAGAAATGGGAAGACTCTGTTCATACTAAACAGGCTCACTAAGATGATGGGGCTCAATGCTCTACAGGCCTTATGCTGCTAGAACAGGCATTCCTGCAGCATAAGGTCCTTTAAGGCAGTCGCAAAACGTGACATGCCACATTGCAGAGCCAGCCTGCCGTTGCAGGCAGAGTGGCTGCGATGAATGGCTGTGGGTCCAGCAATCTGGTGCTGAGAGAAACCTCTGGTTGTAGCAATATTTCATGAGTTAAACAGGTGCTGGTACAGCCAGGCCACATGACGCATACTGGTACAGCCAGGTCGAATGGTAGAGGCATTAGGCACAGGCTAGGCACATGGTTAGGCACAGGCTGGTGGTCACCTCAGATAGTTTCCCCCTTACCTTGTGTAATACCCCAGCATGCCCTATGGGGCTACTTGAACCTGTTCCAGCTTTTTAGCAGGGTTTTCAGGCCTGAGAGTGGGGGCTGGGATATGGCATGCACTGATGCAGCCCATCCCACCTCTCAGGCCCACTCCTCCTCCTGTTCCTCCCTCCCCCGTCCAAAAACACCCCCTACCTACTCCTGGAATGCCTGCCACCCTCTCCTACCTTCTGCACCACACGGTGCAATCTTACCAGCTCCATCCAGGGCAGGGTCAGGATCTGGACAGGCTGGGCAGGCATGGGACTCTTGAGACAGTGCAGGCTCAAGTTAAGTATAGGATTGGGCTGCCCGTGGGTTTTTGTCTTCAGCCCTCTCAAGACACTTATTTCTTTCAAAGATGGATATAGAAGGCTGGCATTGCAGGGTAAGCAAAGGTGAAGATGGACTCAGTGGTAGTCACTCACTATAATCCCAGGCGCAACCCGGCTGTTTCCAAAGTCCACAGCTGTGACATGATCCTGGCAGTCCATGGCTCCTCTGTCCCAAATTCAGGGCACAATCCTAACCAACTTTCCAGCACTGACACAGCGGTGCCAATGGGGCATGTGCTTCATCCGGCAGTGGAGTAATAATCATGGAGGCCTCTTCAAGGTAAGGGGATGTTTGTTCCCTTACTTAAGTGCTGCATTGCGTTTGCCCTGGTGCTGGAAAGTAAGTTAGGATTGCGCCCTGACTATTTTAACTTGACGCCATGTACATAAGAGTTTTCTGAAATATGGCCAATCAGAAATGATGGGTAATTTACCAGCCACATATAAATAAACACTTTTAATGATATGCAATGAGATCCCTAAGTTTTTACTAATCTTCCATATAGTTAGGAATACGTAACATAACGTTCACCTAAAATAAATCTGTAAGCCTATTTTAAATTTCCAAAATGTGAAGGTATAGGTGTTCCCCAATTTCTGCAGGGGATACGTTCCTGCTGCTACTGTGGGTACCCAAAACTGCAGGTAGCTACAAACCCTATTCAAATGCCCCTATCATGCTCATGACTCACTTCATTTGCAAACGCTTTGCAAAAGTTAGCTTTTTGTTCCTTTCCCATTTGAACAGGAAGTAGAGTAAGAACCTAGATTCATAACTGTTAAAGTAATGCTGCAGGAGGTGACAGTAAGAATGCTACAGGAGGTGGACAGAAAAGGACTTCCTGTTAGCTTACTCAGGCTATGTTCTTTTTTTAGCTAGGAGAATTGTCGAAAGTGGTGTTTCTAGCATACTACTAGCATTCTTCTAGCACGGTTAATTTAAAAACGGCGTTCTCTCACTTCCCCTCATTAAGACCAATTATATGGAGGTCGCCATGTTGTTGCCATAAAGTCCCTACACTATGGGGGCTGGAAGGATCCTGCATTTGTTTCACTAGAAAAATAGGCGGAAGTGATGTCACATGATGGCGGCCATCTTTTCTAGCTCCAACCCCACTGCTAAAAGTTCTAGTCAGGGGCTTATGCTAGAATGCAAAAAAAGGATGCGACCCGAACATGCTGGAAGTTTAAATATGCTGGAAGCTAACCTCCCCAGCTTTCTAGCACTTTTCTAGCTAAGAAAAGAGTGCAGCCTCAATATTGCCTTCTAAGAGGAACTGCTTTAGGTTCTTGCTGTCTACTTCCTGTTCCAAAGCGAAAGAAGAAAAATCTTCCCTTTGCAAAGCATTTGCAGATGAAGAGAGGTGACTCAGAAGCATGAAGGGAGATTTCAGAACCGCAGATATGAGACCTGTTGATCGGGGGGGGTGGGGGTGCCTGTGCTTTATTTTATGCATCAGAAGGATGATCATTTTTTGAAATAGTTAACTGCATTCCAAAGGAAGGAACCAAGATTGCTACTATTCAGTAGAATTGTGAAGTGTACTGCGGCTCAGGTAAAAGGTGACAAAATAATTTTTTTTCCTTGATTGTATAGAGTTGCAGTGGAAAAGTACATGATATGTATGTGGGGAAAAATATCATTGTCCTGGGAAATTACCATAATCCAACAGAATAGTAAAACCTTCATAAAAAGGCAAATTTAGCCCAGTTCTAACAGATGATTAACATTTTGATTGGATTGCAGTGTGGAAAGAATTATCTTTACAATTCTGGATCATTTCAGAGTTTAATAATCTACATTGCACAGCTGCATGAAATACTTGAAATTTTTATGTTGGAACCAAAAGTAATCAGAGCTCCATAAAGACTGTACAGTAGCCACCTGTCTTGTGTTAGACAGACATCTCCTTTTTCTTTAGTTAATATCCTGGAACCTAAGTCCCAAAATGGATCTATTAAAAAGCAGTTGGTGCTATATTTTGTAATAGTCAGGCATATATGCTTGTAATAATCAGGCATATATTGTTCTGCTATTCATTAAACCTTGTTGTATATTTCATAAAAAGAAAAACATGTTCTCTATATTATAACTATATTTTGCTTGGAATGGAACAACATCTTTCATTCCTAACAAAAGGATTGTGCATTTGAATAAATAATAGTAGCACATCGCATTTGTACAGCATTTTTTAAGTGTGTGAAATGCTCCATATGTATTATCTCAATGCAATCCTTGCATTGATCATACAAGGAAAGCAAGTACATTAATCTCATATTGCATCTGGGGCTGAGAAAGAATGGTTCGCCTTCGATAACCCACAGCACAATACTTTCCAGGATTGGGATATACCAGTGGTATTCAAACTTTTTAGATTGGGACCCACTTTTCAGAATGGCACTCATGTCGAGACCCACCGGAAGTGACATCATCAAGCAGGAAGTGCTGTCATTGTAACATAATACAATGACACTCCTGAAATGCAAATTCGCATTCTTGGACTGCAGCAATTGTACAACCATAAAACATCTCTGATAGAGATTAATTCAATCGATGTTCTTGAGGAAAATCTTGGCTCTGCCCAGATGTGTCCCATATGCAGTTCTTTGCCTCGAATCAAGACAACTTAAGCTTGATACATTAGCTTGGCTTAGGACTTGCAGATATTGGCTAAGACTCTATTTTAATAATAACAAAAATAGTCTACTGTACCAATTCAAGATTGACTCCTGTCCTCCGGAGGATACATGTCTTGAGAAGATCAGACAGCTTGGTCTAGACCCCAGCTTATTAGGTTCTGTCTCCTTTTTATCAGCATTTAATATGGTTAAACAGAGAATACTTGATGTGCATTCTCAAAATCTGCTGAGTGCGGCAAACTGCTCTTCTTCACCCCTACACTGGAACCTCCCAGTTAAGGTGGGGAGAATACCCGAATATATTAATCTATTGACCAATCCAGATGAAAGAAGAGCTCTAACATTGGCACGCCGTAATGTCATACCATCGGCGGTATTAGTGGGTCGATATAACAGCATCCCCTATAAGGACAGATTATGTCCATGCCAGATGGAAGTAGTTGAGGCACTACCGCATATATTTTTTCATTGCCCCTTCCATACTGTGGCCTGCAAGAGTTTTCTCACCATGATGTCTCAGTTTAATTTAGATGTTATGGATGAAGGCAATATTACACCTTTTCTTATGCTGACTGATTCTGATATACTAAAGTGTCTTGCGACCTTCTTGTGTGATATTATCAAAGGGAATGTGCAGAGAATGTCTACGAGCTAATGCCAACTAATGACTTTTACAAAGATTAAGTTCGTCTGAGTTTTAATTATATGCTGTTTGAGTACAGCGTTATTTTATATAGTATTTATCATAATAATGTTAGAGGTTTTTTTTTATTTATTTTATTATTATTATTATTTGCTATGTTAACTCAATGCTGAGCTTTGTACTTTATGTGTAAGGTACCCAACCTGAATAATGCTCCGATATGCCAATAAAGGTATCCTAATCCTAAATCTCTGATAGAGAGCAAGATTAGGACCAAATATTATGTAAAAGCAGTGAACTAAAAACAAAATTTAAAAGAAAACCTCACTTGAAAATTTAAACTATTAACACTCACAAAAGAAATATAACAAGAGTAAGGTCTGAAGTTTCCAAGATGGCTGCTTCCAGCTTTCTGCAACCCACCTGACATCAGGTTGCGACCCACCAAGTGGGTCCCAACCCACAGTTTGAATACCACTGGGATATACTATGGAGTCCATTACAACAGCAGAAGTGAGTTCTGCTGTCGTCAAATAACTATTGAGTGATAGAGCACTCCGTTGGTGGCTGTTTTGCACGCGCTGCTGCAAGAGGCAACAGCACTGCAACTCCACTGGCGGACCCGGCCGCAACCACCAGAACAGGTAAAGGTGTGGTGGGGACAAGGGGGCAGGGAGGGAGTGAAACTGGGTGAAATTGAGGGAGGAATGGGGGCAGGAAGGTGGAGAGAGGAGGTGAATCAAGTGGCAATGGTACACACTGTATCCTAGCCTATCTGTTTTCAAACCTCCCTCCCTCTTTCTTTTCCTTGAACAGCCAGTTAAAGAGCTGGTGCAGGACCAAGGAAATCCATTTAGGATTTGGAAGTCTTACGGAGGGGTAAGGTGAAATCATTCCACTTTCCCCTCTGACCCCCTCCCGTCCAAGATACAGTGTGTGCCATGACGGAAAGTTCAAGGCAGAGGGGAGATTTGACTCAGGAAAGTTCTATCACTGCCTAGGCACTAGCCAATACACTACACCAGCTTTCAGAATTCTAATCCAGTATATGGAATAAGGAGTCTAGTATGCCTCCCACATGTTTACAGAGAAATTAAAGGTGAGTGTTTTGTTTCACTTATTTATCAATTCACATTTTAATACATCTATAGATAATTAAAACAAAATTATGAGTATTGCATCAAACAGGCCAGAAAGAAAGAATACGACCTCAATCTACTTCTAAGAAGGGTACTAAAATTTAAAGATCTTCCAAAAATTAATAGCAGGAAAAAAGGAAAATAAAACAAATCACAAACTATTCAAAATTTTACACGTAACGTTCTCTGTGGATTAAAATATTTCCAATATAACAGTAGCGGATAGCTTTGCTCCATACATTCCTTCTTTATATTTTTACCTTCCTAGGTTTTTGTAAAAATGATCTTATACGTACATTATAAATCTGAACCATCTTTTACTTTCCCAGTGTTCTATAGGAGGAGCTTATTGCTTCCAGCTAGATGTGCATATACAGGCGTGCCCCGGTATCCACTGGTTTGAAATCAGTTTCAGTTATCCATGGATACCATGGATACTGGGATGCCAATTAAAAAGATAGGGGAACATTAAACAAATCTCTTTTTTTTACCTTGTTGCAGAAAAAGCACTGATGTTCCCTTATCCACGGTTACAGGTATCCACCAGGGAGGGGATCCAGAACGGAATCCCAGCAGATATTGGGGCGTGCCTGTATTTAAGGTTCTACGTTCTCACTCTATTTCCTTTGCGCTTAAATGTTGTCCACTTTACGAGAAATGAGAAAAGAGTGACCGCATTAATAGGGGTGGATTTTTTTTATAAGTACATCCCCTTTTGGTGTTTTAAGATATTTTCCAGAAATAGACATTGATTACTTTTCCACTTTGAAATAATAGTGTGGCTGTATCTGCTGACACTATATCATCTATATCGTCTACCTAGTCATCAACCTGCAGCTGTGTTCCTGCTGCAAGCATAGACCTTGGGAGTTCACCCTGTTCACCCTGGCTAATCTGGAACAAGGGGCCATTGCTGATACCATTCCCTATCTCCTCGGGGTATCTCCTGCATTTTCCAATACAGATGTATATGATATATCCATCATGGAAGAAAGGCACGATTATATGAAATAAATAAAATTCTGTTAGAACTCATAGATGCAGAATTTGTGTCAACGTAAACATAATAGTAGAAATAAATTAGTATTCATACTGTTAACTGTAGAATCAAGAAACTTGATTATGGCACCTGGAGAGATCTTGCTTATATTTATGTTACAAAAATTAGTGGGCAATAGTCGCTTGAGCAGCAAAATGTTTTCAGCCTTACCCATGAGTAAGCCCCCTTGCATTCTGAGTAAACATGCTCAGAATTTTTCAAGATTGTTTAATTATGCTGCTTACTCATAATGCATTATAAAAACAAGTGCGACTGCCTTCAAAGATGCTTCTGCCATTCACGGTATCTCAGGAATAAGCTTTCCCATCTGTGCAGCGTGCTGCAGCAAGTCAACAATAGACTTTGGGATTTTTTTTTTCTACTCAAAGTGTTTTATTTGCACTTTCAATGTGAGATGATTTTTAGTCATTCTGGGGACACTGTCTCAAGGACAGCAGAGTTAGTTTCTTGTTATGTCTTTGACAACAGGGGAGTCAAAGATAAGACCTGTGGCCTGGATATGGCCTGCAGAAGCTCTATCAGACTCTTGGGCTCTCCCAGCACCACCACCAGCTGTTCTGAGCTCCTGAGCTGGGCAGAGTTGTCACAGCTAAAGGGCAGCCCACATGATATAATATGGCTGTCCCAGATCTTGAAAGTATGGTCAAGATTTGTGTATTTTCTCTTCTGTCATTTGGAGATGAGTTCCTAAGCGAGAAAAAAAAGTGCTTATTTCTGGTAATGACCTGCTTAATGCCATTACTTCCTGCTTAACGACATCACTGCTGGCCCTCGGCAGACATCATGAATGCTATTTGGTGCCCTATATGAAATGAGTTTTGACACCCCTGCCTTCGCATTTTCTTGCCCATTTCTAGGCTTGGTGATAGAGGCTGACATCACTGGGCAACGGGCTAAGTGGCGGCAAAGTAACGCTCTACATCAGTGGTTCCCAAATTGTGGGTTGGGAGCCATCAGTAGGTCATGAGCCAATTTCAGATGTGTCACAAAGTACCCAGAGCAGCCATATTAAAAGCCATATGGGAAGATGGGATGCTGGAAAAAGGGGGTACTGTGTGGCTGTTTTGCTTGTGTCAAGCTTGCAAACAGGCTTTTTAAAAAAATTTCACTTTGCTATTGGAAAATGACTGAGAAATAATCCAACTATTGCTGCTTTCAGGAAAGCAGCAGGCTCTGGCATCACAATGATGGCACTTCCAGCCATGACATCGCTCCCAGTGGTTCCTGGGCAGATTGTCATTCTAAAAAGTGGGTCCTCCTGGTGCTAAAAAGTTTGAGAACCACAGTTCTACATTGTTCCTCCTCTCTCTCGTCCTGTACAGTGAGGTGAACCCCACCTGGACACTTTAGAGGCTCCACCCAAGTATGCGTGGGCCATGGAAGGCAGTTGGCCACAGGCCCTCTGAAGCTGGACCTGTCCATTTTTTTGTTCTGCAAATCTGCACACAACTTCCTTACTGAAGGCTTGTGGCAATGGTGCAATGCTTTCTAAGTTGGGTTGTTGAAAAATTTCAAAGCAAGGATGCAGAATTATCTTTTTAGTTTTCTTTTTAGTTGCATAGCTAAGGAGAACGGAGGCTTACTGGGGTGACTTCATGAGTTAAAGGCCAATGACTGAGCCAGGGCTGGAACAAAGGACTATGAACATTGATTGCTCCACTTTATTCACGGGTCTGTCATTCTGCCTACACTCTAATATCTCAAGCAACCATTAACAGAAAGATAAATAGCATACGGTTCAGGAACGGGCCCCGCCTGATTCTCCTCTTCTCTTGAAATGTAAGCAATAGTTGGCCTTCACAACAGACACTGATCGTCCTCTAGTCATCCAAGTGCATCATCTTGAAGAGGGCATGCCGTCCACAATCAATCGCCATAGATAAAAGCTTTTCCCATAAACTCCGCTAATTAATTAACAGAATGCAGACTTTGAACTGATGAAGACTGTAACATCAGGTTTGCCTTAATTCTAGGGCAAACCTATCAATAACTATGGGCAGTGCAAAAGGAACATCAAGTCCTCTCAGTTTTGTTCAAGGCTCATAGTGGCCTTGGTAGCAAGGAGAATGCTGAAGTTGTATTCTGGGATACAGAAGGCTTCAGTTCTCTGTTTCCTATATCATAGAAAGTAGGCTAGAGTCAGTTAGGGGGTATTATGGGCAGTAATGGGATCTGGGGATTGACTACAGGAACGCTGGGCGGGACTTCGGCGGGACTTACGCATCATTGGCTGCCCGTCCGTTCGGTCCGCCGCCTGCCCTGGCCTCGGAGGGGTGCCGGCTCACCGGGGGGGACAGGTGGGGGGCGCGCCGGGTGATCGGACAAGCAGCGGTGGGGCGCGCTCCCCAGGAGAAGCTCGCGCGGCCGGCGGGCAGCCGAAGGAACGAAACGGGCGGGCTGCCAATCACGCGTAAGTCCCGCCCAGCTTTCCTGTAGTCAATCCCCAGATCCCATTACTGATTATGGGACGCTCATATGTCTGCCAGTGGAACTGTCTGGAGATATACAATCTTGTCTCTTGTCAGTGTACTCCTTTCCTGCCCTTTGAAAAGTACCTTGCAGTCAAGCAAGCATAGCTGTTCCAAGCATAGAGAGCACGGGAAAAAGACTTTACCCAATCCGCTAAGTGAGAGGTTAAGAGCTCAGTCCTAACCTACTTTACAGCACCTTGAGGAGCACCAGGAAGCAGTTCATGTCCTTTTGGCATCTCAGCATCAGTACTGGAAAATTGGATTGGACTGGGCCCTAAATCTGTTAGAGCGCAATCCTAACCTGGAGTTAGTTTGGCACAGTTAGGCCAGCAAAGTTTGTTCGTCACAAGGGACGACCATAAAGCATGTTTGGACCACTCTTGGGAATCAGGGAGGATCGGGCACATCTGTGTGCTGGGCTCTTTGAGAGTGGTCCAAACATACTTTACGATGACCGTTGTGCCAGCCAAACTTTTGCTGACCTAACTGTGCCAGCCTAACTCCAAGATAGGATTGCGCTCTTAGCCACACACCTGACTCTTTTCCTAGCTGCTGTCATTATCAGGCCTGGTTTCTGTTGTCCTTAAGTTCTGTTAGAATATTTGTTGGTTCCCAGTCAATTAGGGAACAGGTTGTTTTTTCGGGGGGGGGATGGGGGTAGCAGGCAGGAGGTCATCGTGGAGTGACTGATAGTTTCAGCAGTGAAGTAAGGACACTACCAAATCTCATTCCTGGCTTCAATAGCTTGAATATTTTTTCTGTAGGATTGATTGAAGCATGAGTAGAAGAGTGATCTCTCTCTCTCTCTCTCTCTCTCTCTCTCTCTCTCTGTGTGTGTGTGTGTGTGTGTGTGTGTGTGTGTGTGTGTCCTTTTACAATTGGCTGTACCTCCCACATTTTGCAAATGTAGCTTTTGTATTCTGAACATTTATTGAACACATCAAGCTTCCTTATGCTCAGCCAGACAATTGATCCATTTGGCCCAGAATCTTGTCTGACAGTGGTTCTCCAAGGTCTCAGTAAAGAAAGACTATCAATTTCAGCAACTCTTTAGGTGGCTATCCTGGATAGGGTTACCAGATACTAACTGGGACAGAGTGCCTATACCTTTAACCATTGCATAGAAGAGGGAATTTGTGCAGGTGCAGCTTTTGAAACCTTTTCTTGATGAGCTGCACCTGTCCAAATTCCCTCTTCTATGCAATGGTTAAAGGTATAGGCACTCTGTCCCAGTTGGTATCTGGTAACCCTAATCCTGGAGATTGAACCTGTATGCAAGGCTTGTGCTACCAATGGGTGCTCCCATTACACACCCAGGAATCTCACTCTCTCTTCCCTCTGTTCTGTCACAGGTGCTTGTCCGTGCACACATGCACCTTTTCTAATTGGTCTTCACTTGACGAAAAGCTCATCACTTAGGACTGAAACTAGACCCTAATAATGTCATGGTGTGGAGGCCTTTAAATTTTATCATACACAATCAGTTAACTCTGAGTATTTTAGGGACTGGCTTGCTTTGGAAACCTCATTAAACATGTTGAACCCCAGAATGTAAATGATGAAGTCCAGGTGTCTGTATTACTGGAGCACTTTATTCAGGAACATGTACATTTGTGTGAGTAGATACATTTTGGGAAATGGTACAGAGTCACTGTGCAGCATTTCCTGCATAGCATGAAGATGTCTGCCTTGTTATTTTACAAAAAGGGGGGAGAAGAAAGAGAGAGAGAGAGAGAGAGAGAGAAAGAAAGACCGACCGACCTCCTGGCTGAGTCTGAAACTTCCATTACAAGAAGATGGCTGAGAAGTGGCTTTTCCAAACTTTTTTTTTTTAAAGAATGCACTTTTGGTTTTTTAGAATGTTGTTTGCTGAAAGGAACCCAAAAATGCAATTAGAAAATGAAATCAAGCTTGTTATCAATGTCGGCCTGTTACCAAATCAGCGGTAAGAATTTACTATAGGACGTAATTACCCACAGTTTTTTTTTTTTATCCGTGGGGGCTCCAGGAACAGAACCCTTGCGGATAAAAAGGCCCCACCTGTGTGTGTGTGTCTGTATGTTTGTGTGTGAGAGACTGCAATCCTATACACACTTACATGGAAGTGTTACACTTACAAGTCCCATTGAACTCAGTAGGGCTTGCTTCTGAGTAAACATGCACTGGGTTGCACGGTCAGCAGGGTGGTGAATCTGAAGCCCCTCAAAAGTAAAAAATGTGCCTCAGATGCTATGCAAGTGTGCTGAGACTTTAGCTCCATTTTTCCAGAATGGAATTACCCCATAGGGTTGCAGCCTAATCCAGCGAGGCGCAATGAGGACAGTTTTCTAAAGCAGGAGTTCTTTCAAGTTGCTGACTTATTTCCCCTAAGGCCAGAAAAATACTGATAGTTATGCTTTCAAGAACTGATCCTTCCCTCTCTGCGCCCCCTCCTTTCAGACTCCTGATTGGGTCTTTTTAACACTTGAGTAACAAATAATGGAGAATAACCTTTAAGGAGCCATGTACCTTTATCATCCTGCTTTTTCTGAACATGCCAGAGATCAATTCCATCAGCACTGGTGGTCCTTCCTGCAATAAATTTTAAATCAGACACTTTGTACCCACTTGTACACTTGCCTGACACCACTCAAAGTTACTAAGGAAACCAATTCCTTGTTATCTGTCGCATTTAAAAACAAAACACAAAACTTTTCTCCAGTCACCCCCTTTAGTGAACCTTTCACTCCCTACTCAAAGTTCGTAGTGGCAACACAGGAGAAGAACAAGTCCTTATGCCATATCCTCGAACTGTGCTGTTCCTGTTCAGATTTGTTCGTGGATTTTTCCTCATATAAATATGTGCCTCACATTATTATCCCTGCTGTAGTTCCACTGTGTGGGTGGTGCTGGTGGTGTGTGTGTGTGTGTGTTTTTAATGGAAGAAGTTTTAGTTAGTGTTTAAAATGGTAGGTTCTTAAATATTAGTTATATCTATTTCTGAAATGTCTAACTCACTTTTCAGGCAAATGAAGTTCCCATGCATCTATTAAAAAAACAATTTCATGGACATTTAAAAGATATACAAATAAAAAATAAACATCTATATTTGGCGACTGATTCTTCAGAGGAAATACAGGAGACAAGGATCTATGGAGCAGGACAGAAAAAAAGAAAAGTGCGCTTTTAGACTGAAGTAAATGTGGACATTTCTAGAAGCATTTAGAATTTCACGTAGAACTTGCAACACCTTCTTCAGGCATACCAAACTACTCATCTGACTCCCTCAGAGAGAGAAAATCCTCTTTAGCTGTTTGACATCAAAATTGATTTCTCAGCCTTTCCTTCCTCAGAGCTCACTAATGATTTAAACTATGTAGCTGACAAACCAACTGCAAGAAGAGCCATCATCATGGGTCATGCTCCCTCAGGTACTAGTGCAAGGAGGAGGAGGAGCAGCAAATCTGTATGGATTTAATAATTTCCTAAAGCTGCATTTTCCACAGATATGCATTCCTGGGTTTTATATCTCACAGTCAGAAAGCCATAAAGATAAATATGCCGGAGGGAGGGAGAGAGAAGAAAAGGCAGAAAGTAAAGGGGTACTGTAGTTAAAAAAAATCTATAAAATAATCAGAAAATGGTTGTGTTCTTTGACTTCTCTCAAAACGCGTCTTTGTTTCATAAGGATGTGCATCTGTTCATCTTTTTTGAAGCTTCTTTTGTTCTTTGTCAGATAAGTGACTCATATTTGTATTCATTCAATATAATAATAATAATAATAATAATAATAATAATAATAATAATAATAAAGATCACTAGATTTCTTTAATGACTGTAACTCAAGGCAGTTTGCATAGGCAGACTTTTATTCACAAACCCAAAGGTTTTTACAATTTACAGAAACGTTCTATCTTTCAAGAACAACACTCATACAGATGGATCTTTCTGGATTAAGCCTTCTTTCTTAGCCACCTGTCTGTCTTCTGCTGGCTGATAAGAGGCTTCCCTGCTCCCCCAGAGACACAGCTGACCAGCACACTCCTCCTCCCACGAGGCAGCTGGAGCTCAGCTTTTAATCAGCCGCAGTTTGCAAGGTCTGCTGCTCACAGAGACTTCCGGTAGTCTCGAGCTCACGATCTTCAGCTGTTATCTTCGGGCAAACGGAGGCATTAACCTTCTTGGCTAAATCTTCTGCCCATCTTATACTTATGTCCATCTCTACCACTAGACATGCATATGTGCTCATGAACTGTCTTGTTTCTTTTTTTTCTTTTTTTTTGGTAAGCCCCAAGGCAAGGAACCTGATGTTTTACAGTTTCTAGTGGGTTTTCAGTTTTGCCAAATTGGGCATCCTGACCATTAGTATTGAGTGAAAAGAGCCTGCTGGTTATGTTGTGGTTGTCCTATTGACTTTCTCTGGATAAATAAGTCCCTGTCAGAAGCACCACTAAACATCCACTTCAGAAAAGCACTTTTACCCACAAAAGCACTTTTTGCCTTACTCCTTAGAAACAGAGCCAACTACTGAAAAGCAGAGTGAAAAGGCAATGTGAACAGACTGATATGATTATGAGTAAATACTGTGTGGGTGTTAATTACTAATGTTCCTTCACCCAGCCTTAGTGTAGTATCTAAAAATGTTTCTTCACAAGGTTCTGTGCCTGGAGTGTTACATTCACTACTCCTTCTTGGTATTTGTTACAATAGCACTCACAGAAAAAAAGAGAACAATCCCTAGCCGACTGTGTATAAATAATTAGGGCCCCAAATCTTACAAACTGACCTCTTGTATTCCACATAACACCAAAAGTTATCAGTATATAAAATATTGGGTGTCTTCTGAACATGACACTGGAAAGTATTGTACCACGTAGATGCCGTCAGGTGCATTTAAGGGCACAATCCTAACCTGGAGTTAGGCTGGCATAGTTAGGCCAGCAAAATTTGGCTGGCATAAGAGACACCATAAAGTATGTTTGGACCACTCTTGGAGTTAGAGAGGCCAGAACACAGATGTTCGCAATCCTTCCTGATTTCGAGAGTGGTCTAAATGTCCTTTACAGTGGCCCTTATGCCAGTCAAACTTTGCTGGCCTAACTGTGCCAGTCTAACTCCAGTTAGGATTGTGCTCTTAGTCTTTGAACCACAGGTATATTAATAAGTGCAAAAATTGCGCCATTCAGGAGACGTTTTATATGTTATGTAAAGGATCTTGGTTTAGGATTTTAAAATTTGGAATCCAGAAAATATATGAGATTTTCTTATCTCAAAAAGGATATCTACTGTAGAGAATAAGTCAGTATGTTTTGGTCCTTCATTACACTTCATGCATTTTAAACAAAAACATTGTGATGGGAGCTAGGAAGCCTTCCAGAATGACAGAACAGTGAAAACATTGGCCTACAGTGCAGCTAACCAGTTATTACTTATGTGTAACCCATGGTTAAGAGGAGGAGGGACTGTGTGTGCAAATTATTTGCAAAAGATGCATGTTGAGTGTGCAGAACTTAAATTAATTACCCAAAAATAATGGGCTGGAAGTGAATCAAGCATTGCCTCATTAGTGTCTGCTGCCATCAGATGAAGGTGAGGAGGGAAAAGACAACAGACAGATTGTTGTGCAGCCCAGTCCTGAGCATATTTACTTGGAAATGAGACAACATGCACATTTGAACTGTAGGGCTACCATTTTTTTTTACTTGAAGGTGGAATCTTTCAGGACACTTTCACTTCTGGTCTTTGACTGGCCTTCCTGCAAGGATGCCATTCTTGCAGAGTGGAATGGATGAAAGTATATGGTCTAATGATTTTTACAGCTACACCCAGCATAGTAGTAACATATGCATTAGAGAGCTTAATGACTTAGAAAAGGAAACACAATGACTTATTGACAATGATTATAAAACTACTTTATCATCACAACAGTATGATCTACAGTATTGTGGTAATTATTGCATTTTAAAAAACACCACCACCAAGTACCAACCGCAAAAGCCCTGTGCAAATGTTCCTTTAGGGTACAACATTAACATGTGGAGGGAGGTACAGGATTCCATCTCAATCTCCGCATCATTTGCAGAAGCAATTTTGCATGTACCCAGTGATGTCATGCAGGGGGTACGTGGGGGTACGCGAGTACGGTTTCTAGGATTACAGCTGGCCCCGCCCATTCGCCCGCCCACTCGTCGACTCCGCCCTCTGCAACGTTTGAATTTCCTGCATGTTTGAGTTGCCTGCATGTTCTCAGAGCCAGGCAGGCAGGCAGGCAGCGAGCGGAGCCTTTCCTTTCCTTGCCACTGAAAAATGAGTTGCTCTGGGGTTTTAACATGATGCCAGGCCTCCTTCACATGTTCTGGGGGTGCTGTGGAATACTGTTGCAACTGTTGGGTCAGTTTAAAATCATCTGAGGCCTCAAAAAGGGCTTTTTTCATGTCACTTCCTGCCACGACATCACTTCTGGCTTATGATGTCACTTCCAGTGGGCGGGTCCCGACACGTGCCAATCAAAAGTGAGTACCTGTTCTTAAATCATTTAGATGACACCACTGCATGTACCCAAATGTATGTAGGCTTCCTCTGCACAATCCATACTCTGCATTTTTCCATTAGGAGACTACATGAGTTTCATGTTAACATACAGTTAGCATGTATACATGTAAATTTATGTGCAAATGGCACTTTGGATGGTTGGAGGCTGAGGCAGGGCCAGTGGCCCTGACCCGGATCCCCCTCACTGATTCATGTGTAAAATACATGAAGACACAGGAATAGAATCCAAGCTGAAATGGTGCTTTTGGAAAATACACATTACAATAGCTTTCAGACATGATGGTGAATAGCAATACATCCCAGATTTTGTTTCTATTATGTGATGGGCCACAGTATTGTTTCTATTACAGCTGATGGGCTGTACTATTTCATCAGTATAAAACAGTATTTCATCCATGGCCTGATCCTAAGCAAGTTTATTAGGGTGAAAATACCACAGAGTTCAGGTAAGTGTATTTAGGATTGCAGCCTAAGAGCAAAATCCTATGCATATCTGCTCAGAAGTCCCATATAATTCAATGGGACGTACTCCCAGCGAAGTATGTTTAGGATTGCAGCCTTGCTAATTTTCTTTTGTTTCCACTCCATTGTGGGAGCAAAGTTTGTATCCCTTTATTTTTGCACTTTTTCAAATTTTTGTATACTTTTGCACAATCCATTGCCAGCTGACCTGTTGGACCAATATACAATAGTTAGCTTCTTATTAATGTGCTTTATGTAGAAACACAGAGTTGACATATTCTTTACCTAGAAATACAGTATAGAGTCTTAAAGACCATCTAGTCCACCCCCTTGGAAAATAATCTCTAGGTATCTCCAAAAAGTGCCTCAAGGACCTCCAGTGATGTAACCCTCTACTACAGTGGTTCCCAAACTGTGGGTTTGGGAACCCACCAGTGAGTCACGAGCTAAATTCAGGTGGGTTGTGAAGGACCTAGAGCAGCCATATTGAAAATATGGGAAGATGGGACACTGGGAAGGGGAAGGGCTGTGTGGTTGTTTTGCTTGTGTCAAGGTTGTAAATAGGCTTTTTTCCTTTCTGATTCACTTTGCTATTGGAAAATGGCTGAGAAGAAACCAACTTATTGCTGCATTCTCAGGAAAGCAGCAGGCTCTGCCGTAACACTGACGGCACTTTTGACCATGACATCACTTCTGGTGGGTCCCAGACAGATTGACATTCTAAAAACTGGGTCCTGGTGCTAAAATGCTCTGCTCCCTTCCGTGATTGGTTTCATTGTCAAAATGCTTGTAGTTATTGGTTTCCTCTTGACATCCAGCTGAAATTTCCTCTGCAGCTTAAGCTCAATATAATTCTACTCTGTGGGGCATCAGAGAACAAATCTTTGCTCTCTTCCAGGTGACAGCCTGTTGGGTATTTGAAGGGTGCTATCACGTCCCTACTCAGCCTTGTCTTCTCCAGGCCAAGCAAACCAACCAGTGATGCCATGCAGGGGGTACGTGGGGGTACGCGAGTACGGTTTCTAGGATTACAGCTGGCCCCGCCCATTCGCCCGCCCACTCGTTGACTCTGCCCTCTGCAACGTTTGAATTTCCTGCATGTTTGAGTTGCCTGCATGTTCTCAGAGCCAGGCAGGCAGGCAGGCAGGCAGCGAGCAGAGCCTTTCCTTTCCTTGCCACTGAAAAATGAGTTGCTCTGGGGTTTTAACATGATGCCAGGCTTCCTTAACATGTTCTGGGGGTGCTGTGGATGTAGCGCTCTACTTCTCCTTTTGCACCTGTTTTGGCTTTAAATACTTCTGATGGGATGTTTAATAAATCCTGACTGGTAATGGGGGAAAGCAGAGTCTTTGGTGCAGCGTGTTCCCCTCAGAGAATTACCTCAGGATCTTTCTCTCTCACTCTCACTCAGTCTCAGGCTATTTGCTAGGAAATAAATACGCAGGCACTGGTAAAGCTTTGTTTCAAACTTGTAACAGTTTACTTACAGTATATAACTTGAAACATATTTTACAGCTTCTGACAATCTGGTCAGAGGTATGCCTGTGACTTAGTATTAATCATGCCCTAGATAGCTGCATGATCTTGCATGCTAGTATGTGAGTCAAAATGGCCGCTCTGCCTCAGAGCTTCTTAGTTGGCACATCTCACTGCTACAAGGACAAGCTGGAAAGAGGGGTACAATGTATCCAGGAGACAGGGGGATAAGCTGTTGGTTAAGGCCACGCCTTCTGCTTAGAAATCACAGAGAGGAACATATAGAGGGGAAAAAACACACACAGGTTATTCATTTCCTTATCGTTTCTATATACTGCCCCCTCTGGACAGCAGACGGAGTTGCACATATCCCAACAGTGGAATACTGTTGCAACTGTTGGGTCAGTTTAAAATATCTGAGGCCTCAAAAAGGGCTTTTTTCATGTCACTTCCTGCCACGACATCACTTCCGGCTTATGACGTCACTTCTGGTGGGCGGGTCCCGACACGTGCCAATCAAAAGTGAGTACCTGTTCTTAAATCATTTAGATGACACCACTGAAACCAACCCTTCTCATAGGACTTATTTTCCAGAACCCTGACCATCTTCCATGCCCTTCTCTGAACCTGCTCCAGTTTGGTTGCATCCTCTTAAAAGGTGGCATCCAGAACTGGACACAGTACGCTAAAAGAGGTCTGGTCAGTGCAGATTGATTTGGAAACACTACTTCTCATGACTTGGAAGTTCTACTCAGAGCCACTGAGGGTGCAATCCTAACCTAAAGTTAGGCCGGCATAATTAGGCCAGCCGAGTTTGGCCGGTATCAGGGCCACCATAAATCACATTTGAAACCACTCTTGGAGTCAGGGAGGATGGCACATGTCTGTGTGCTGGCTTCTCTGACTCCGAGACTGGTCCAAACATACTTTATGGTGTCCTTTTTGCTGGCTAAACTTTGCTGGCCTAACTGTGCTGGCCTAAGTCCAGGTTAGGATTGCACCCTGAGTGGAATTTTATCCGGGGGTACAAAGTTTCTTTTAGAGCGCAATCCTAACCTGGAGTTAGGCTGGCACAGTTAGGCCAACAAATTTTGGCTGGCACAAGGGCCACTGTAAAGCGCGTTTGGACCACTCTTGGAGTCAGGGAGGATGGCCTGTATCTGTATGCTGGCCTTTCTGACTCTGAGAGTGGTCCAAACATACTTTATGGTATCCCTTTTGCTGGCCAAACTTTACTGCCTTGTACTGGCCTAACTCCAGGTTAGGATTGTGCTCTTAGACCCCTTCCCTTCTCCTTCAAGTGTGAATTTGGCTACTGGGCT
Source organism: Lerista edwardsae (assembly GCA_029204185.1). Classification (NCBI taxonomy): domain Eukaryota; kingdom Metazoa; phylum Chordata; class Lepidosauria; order Squamata; family Scincidae; genus Lerista; species Lerista edwardsae. Next base: position 3,924,358 of record JAJKFI010000014.1, read on the forward strand.
CACTTTTTTGGCTCCCTTCATCTCCAAGGTTCCCTTTTTGATCCCAGGCCCGTGTACGATTTAAGGTCCTGGTTCTACTAATGCAACCTAAAATTGTATTAGTTTTGTCCTCAGCAACAGTACATCACACTGCTGACTCAGGTGCAGCTTGTTCACTGCAACACCAATGGAAACATGGGAGAAATTAGAAGCCATATACATTCCTCTCACTAATCAATTATTAGCAATACATCTGGCATGAAATAATAGTTCACTCTCATTTATTGTAAAAATTCATTGTGAAAATAATATTGCATAGGAAAGGATGTTTAAAAAGTCAGCTATGAAAAATTGCTGCAAGATTGCCATTTTAAATCTGTTGCAGACCTCTATCATACTGCTGCCATATTTTGACAGAAGAGGACCAAAGCTTAGGAACAGTGTAAATAATTCTCAGTTAATGACCTACAACTTCAAGGTCAAATTTGATAAAGGTTTACTGTGAATCTTTTCTGACAGTAATTGATTTCATATTTCAGACTATATTTAAAGAAGCACTGCTTCGATTTAGATGTTCCATGTGCAATTCAGGGCTTAGTTTTTCCCCATGTCTTCGTCTTAGGCTGAAATAGAGAAATCCCATTTGTGGTAGATGAGGCTACCAGGGCATTTAAATTAGGTTTAAGGAAATCAATTCTGCTAGGTTATACTGAGGAGTTTTTTTAATATGTCTGATAAGCAAAGAAAAAACACTCACAGAAATAACCTAGAATTATTTCATTAATGGAAATAAATGTATCAAACAGACATGATATTTAGAACATAAAATTAATTAGTATTTACATTAATCTGTTGACCAATTCAGATGAAAGAAGAGCTGTATCATTAGCACGTTGTAATGCTATGCCATCGGCGGTATTAGCGGGTCGATATAATAATATCCCCTATAATGATAGACTATAATGATAGACTATGCCCATGTCAGATGAAAGTAGTTGAGGATTTACCGCATATATTTTTTCATTGTCCCCTCCATACAGCGGCCCGCAAGAGTTTTCTCACTAGGATGTCTCAGTGTAACTCAGATGTCATCGATGAAAGCAATATTACATTTCTTCTTACGTTGACTGATTCTGATTTACTAAAATGTTTTGCGACCTTCCTGTGTGATATTATCAAAGGTAATGTGCAGAGAATGTCTACGAGTTAACGCAACTAATTTTATCGACTGGTTTTATTGTATTGTATTTTAACAATTTCTGAGTTTTTATATGCAATGTCTCAATGCGGGGCTTGTATACATTATGCAAGGTACCCAATTTGAATAATGTGTTGATATGCCAATAAAGGTATCCTAAACCTAAACCTAATGGTCTGTGAAAGAAAATGTGGGGTGTCATCGGGGTACTCTGAATACCATTTTGAAATTCAAGTGTATAGTGCAATTTTTTTCTGAAAATCAAATGTTAGAAACTGGCTGCAATTCTAGAAATTGGCTGATAATGATTGAAAAATGAGACTATCAGAGTGCACATGGAAGCAAAGATGCAACTAATATTGCTTGCCATGCTCTAGCCACTACCAAAGACTGGTCTAGTTCTGGGCAAATCGCAGCATTGGCGGCACATCTAGGTAGGCCTATCAACTGCCTGAAAAACCTGGCTTGTAGCGACTCAACAGGAAGGTCTACTGACTCCATCTGGACCAGCGACCCATATAGAAGCTGTGGGATGACCTTTGCATTGAAAACCTTTAACATGCAGATTTAAAGCTATGGCCTTGCTTTAAAAACGGAGAATAGTCTGAGAAGTGAGAGTAGATAAATTGAGAGCTGATTTCGGATGGTGGTTCCATGAAAAATTACGATGGAGGTTGACCCCAAGACACTTAAATGACTTCCAGCCCAATCCTGAGCTGTCCAACCACCCAAGCGAGCAGCAGTAGCCAGATGGCAGCCAGGCAGCCCCAGGAGATGCCACAGGATAAGGAGACGTTCGGCCCCTTTCTCCGCAGTAAGGGTGCAGGTGGGCTAGCGGTCTACTTGCCTCACACCAGCTATTTAGCCAGTGCAGAGGTGAGGGCCTTCGTATAGGGCCACGTGGCCCTTCACTGAGGTCGGGATCAGCAGCAAAGCCCCTCCCCTGCCCAGGAGCACCCTCCCGCCCCACCCCAAAATAGTCTGCAATGCCAGCGACTGGTAGACTCACTGCTTGCTGGCTCTCCAAGTGGCATAGGCTGGCATAAACTCATACCATCTGTCTCAAGGCCCACAGGATTGGGCCCTTAACTTGTTCAACAGTCTTCCTCCAGGCCCCCTAATAGTTTACCCTCTAGGCCCTCAGCCTCCAAGTCTTAAAAAACCCAAGATCCTGGATTTCTTAAAATTCCATGTCAGGTTATTAAGGAAAATCAGTGGATTGTCACATTTCATCCATCTGCATGCACTACTATGAGAGTGATTGTGGTAGAGACCCCTGAGGTCCAGTATATTCTAGGAGGGTGGTCTTCCTTCAGGCTAGCCTAATCTCTTGGGCTCGTGGCACCGGATTCAGTCTTCCAAAGTTTTTCCCCAGTAAGCTGCATGTCCAAACAAGGAGAGGAGGGAGGAATAGGAATAGGGTGAGCACTAAGCATTAGGCGCTATTGTCCTGGTCGCTGATGGCCCCACTATATATTACGTAATGACTGAATACCATGTGTGATTCACCAGCTAGAATCTTTTGTTGTATTCTGTCTGCCTTTTGACTGCTCTACTTAAATAAACATAAAAGAAAGGTTTCAACAACCCAGCTAAATGTTCTCATGATGTCACGTAATTGTACCATGAGAAACATCCATGGCTTTGGTGTTTATAATACTGCACTGTCAGGAAAGGGGTTAAACCATTTCAATGCCAATGTAATGGTATGATATAGTAGGAGAGAAGCTTGAATAGACTCATTCTGTTCTAGCATCCTGAACAAATTCCCTCAAGGACAACCATGAGCATAATATCACCTCTTAGAAACCACTTTGCTGCTTGCAAGGGCAAAAGTCAACACTATGAACTGAGGGGAAAAAATTACATGAGCAATGAATGACATGATGCATTATGAACCACAGATCTGATAATGGTAATATCAAGGACCAAGTGGGAGAGCACACTTATTCAGATTGAGAGGTGACCCAAACACTTTACAATGACCACTGTTGTCAGGAAAAAAAATATTAACAAGATCGCAAGAACTCAGGGCGCAATCCTACCCAGCGCTGGGGTAGGAGCGCGGCCTGCCAGCGCCCTGTCCAGCGCTGGGTAGGTGGAGGCTGGAGCCTCCCTGCGGCAATGGAGCATGCGCTCCCTTACTGTAGGGAAGGCTCCAGCCTCCCCTATGTACTCCTCGGATCTGTGCCTGCTAAAGAGCAGGCGCAGATCCGAGGAGACTGCACGGCCCATAAGGCCACCTCCCAAGCCCACCCATGTCGCGCCCAAGTTCCGCCCCGCCTCCCTCCCTCCCTCCCTCCAATCCCCGTGCCGCCTCGGCACAGAGCCTCCCTCGCGCTGACTGGTCCTGCTGCCTTAGCGCCAACGCGGGGGTGCCAATGGGCTCTCCCGCATCAGTGCTACAGGCGCACCGTCAGCGCAGCTGTTGCGCTGATGCTGCGCAGGGTTTAGGATTGCGCTGCCCATGAAATCCCAAAGCAAAACTTTGGTCCAGTAGAGTGACCCTGGCCTCCCCAGACCGAGAAAAGCAACCAACAAAAGTGGCCGCACTGTGCCCTGCCATCTTCTTCAGACCTGCAAAACAATGTCATAGTCCTGGGAGCATCCTTGTCCCAAGACAGACACGACCATCTGTGGTCACAAAAAAAGCATGCCTGGCCCCGGCTTCTCCTGGCCAGCAGTGCCTGTTGCTATTGCCAAAGGAATCAGAGCATTTTGCTAATTGAAGTACAGGTTCCATAAATCAGCAAGGAACATCCCTTTTCCCAATACTGCCGTAAAAGGCAATGGCTATCAACCACAGAGCTCATCCCATAAACAGAATCCATTTTAGCTTATAGTGAAAACCACTAGAAAGGGTCGAGCCAGAAACACACAACATGTTGATTGGGCCACCCAGTGCTTACTGCTGGTGTTGCTTCCCTCCCATCAGCCACCACAGGATCTTCCATCCCCAGCACATACAAAATATCTAATCTCTTTCCCCATCATTTTGCTTTCCCTCCTCCTTTCCTATTCCTCCCTCCTAAGCAGTGGTGGGTTTCAGGGGGTTCGCCCAGGTTCTATAGAACCAGTTGTTAAATGGCGGGCCCCGCCCACTCGCTTACCTCGGCTGGCCTCAGGTTTTTTTTGGCTCCGGCTATGACGTCATAGAACTGGTTGTTAATTTATTTGAATCCCACCACTGCTCCTAAGTACAAGTCAGTGCTTGGCGCTGGCACAAAACTCTCATTGCCTTCCCAAGGAGAACACATCTCAGCTCCCTTGTCTCAGTTCCCATCTCTCTCTCTCTCTCTCTCTCTCTCTCTCTCTCTCTCTCTCTCTCTCTCTCTCTCTCTCCCTCTCTCCCTCTCTCCCTCTCTCTCTCTCTCTCTGTGTGTGTGTGTGTGTGTGTGTGTGAGAGAGAGAGAGAGAGAGAGAGAGAGAGAGAGAGTTGTGTTAAATAGGATTAGGGTTTTTGTGTGCTGCCTCCACACTTCGCAGAATTCAAGCGGCTGCTGCATCTCTCCTTCAGATTCCACTTTCTCCTATCAGCCCAATCCTTTTAGGGCCTTATACTGCCTGAACAAGTGTTGTGGGGGTATAAGGCCATTTATCACAGTTGTAAAATGCCTGACCCCTGCTGTAAGTATCAAGACGCCAGCTCTGCATGCCTGCAGCTGGAGGGCACTGGTAACTCAAGAGGTGGGAGGGAGGCAGGGAAGGGATGGATTCGGGTAGAGAGTGGGATGAATGGGGAGGTGATGGGGTGGGAAGGAGTGCAGATTGAGACAGGGAAGGGGGCAGTATTGGTAGCAATACTGCCAATATCCAATCTCCCTTCCCACGCTCAGTCCCCTGACCTGTGCCAACTAGATTACCACTGCAGATCCGAGCAGATCTGGCAGGCCAGCAAGGGCTTACCCTGGGCAAGGGAACAAATGTCCCCTCCCCCCCCCAAGAGAACTTCGGAGCTTGAAATATCCCCATGGGTTAGTGTAGTGTGGCATAAATTGCTAAGATTTATTTATTTATTTATTTATTTATTTATTTATTTAAAGAACTTATACCCCGCCTTTCCCATGCCGAAGCAAATGCTCAAGGCGGCTTACAGAGAACAAAGTACAATGTAACCACAATAAGTAAAAACACATTAAAATAACATTGAACATTAACGGGAACACAAAGTGTGTACAAGAATGAAAACTAAACCAAATGCTCCGTAACAGGTCAATTTGGAGGGTGAAAAAAAAAATTGAAGGGGAAGTGTCAATTGGCCAGGGGAGTGAATAACTAAGACAATATACCAGAAGGACAGACGGCAGACAGCCACGCAATTATCCAAAGGCCAGGCGAAATAGGTATGATTTGAGCCCTCTCCGAAAGGCCATGAGGGTGTGTGAAGTTCTTAATTCTTCTGGGAGGGAATGCCATATTTGTGGAGCTGTTACAGAAAAAGCTGGTCCCCGAGCTGCCAACCCTTTCCACTATACCTCTTTCCTTTAAATGTTATCCACATTCCCCTTCCCTTTTTGAATGTTCAGCTTTTCTCTTAGTTCTCCTAGCGACTATTTTAACTTGTTGCATTTTACTCTGTATTCCCCTGCCCTTTTCATTTACATGTATTCCCCGCCTAGTAGATAAACCAATTTTGTACTTGAGTTGCATTTGACCGCAAATACAACCAAGGGCTGCACACTATTCCAAAGCAGTGGAAGTCAGCTTCATCGCACTGGATTGTTTCTTAGACAGTCAGCCTCCAATTTTAAAGTCTTTTTTGAATGGGAATTCCTAACTCATTCTTTTGATCAACAGTATCGGGATGCCCATAAGAACTGGTTTTGCACCTTGTCTTGCATGCCATGGAGTGAAAAAAACCACACAGTAGTTCATAAGCTGGCCATCCCATTTTCACGTGGAAGTAGTAGTATTGTTTCTTTATAACTTTTATTTATTAAAAACATTTCTACCTCCTTCTGCCTCAGTTCTGAAACACCCCTGAAACACCCATAAACCCAATAATTTGAACCTGGGCTACCTCGAGCTTCCTTTTCTGGGATGGGAAAAGCACAATACTAAAACTGAAGACAAAAATAAATGAAATGAAATCAGTGAAAGCAGAACCAGAAACAGCAGAGACTAAAAACACTCTCCCCCCTCCCTCCAAGGGGCACAATGGGATGTTTCAATGGTGGTCTGTTTTCAGTGACTGTTTACTGGTGTCGGTTTTCTGTTTGTGTATATTGGGAGTCCCTTGGGACAGGAAACCATTTCTTCATTCCTTCTGCTGCATAAACTGCTTTGAGAACTGTTTGTGAAAAAGTGGTATAATAGCAAATGGGTCTTGCAAACCAAATGTTGCACAATGTTTTATGTATTTGGGGGAAGATCTCAGGTACAGAGCAGTCCCATACCCCTGCTAACTGGGCAAGAGGCACTTTTTCAAGTGGTGTTCTCTTATATTTAGCAGGGGGAGAGCAATTGTCCCTCTTCACCCCAGCACAGTGTCTTTCTCGTGGCTGTTGCTGGTGGTGTTCTCCATTCTTTTAGATTGTGAGCCCTTTTGGGACAGGGAGCCATTAACTTTAATGTTATTATTTGCCTGTAAACCGCTTTGTGAACTTTGTGTTGAAAAGCGGTATATAAATACTAGTGATTGATTGACTCTGACTATTGGCTTGTGGACTGATGAATTGTGACTGGCTGCTGGGGCCAGAGGAGCTTCTGAGAAGGTGGGGTCCAGCTGTGTTTTGACACCCAACCAGAGTCATTACAGAGAAAAAGGAGAGCTAGTTAGCCTTAAGTGGACTCCTCCAGGAATTCTGGTGAGGGGATTTGGGCACCAGACATGGGTGGTGGACGCTTCTGCCAGACATTTTAAATGAGCCAGTGCAGGTTACAGGTGCCATTCTGAAGGTCCCTGTAGCCTTTCATAGTGGATAATAAGGATAGAGGCAAGATAACAAGGGAAGTAGCAATTCTGCCCCTCACAGATAAGCAAGGTTGCAGATAGTGAGATTGCATATAAAGAGGACTGACTGTGTAGATTCACCACATCCTTCCCCACTCCCCTTTAAAATGTTTTTGGTCCTGTTTTTAATTCTGTTTCAGAGTCTTCTTAGGAGCAGTATTCAACCAAGCCTGATGTACCTTTGGACTTTGCATGGAGCATTCATACACTCCGGTTATAAGCTTGTGCACAGGGTCATTGAACTGTTGTATGAGAATAAACATATTTAGGCTTTCACTGTCACAATTGGAGTCAACTTGTTTCTCAATTCCCATGATTAGGGTTGCCAGATACAAACTGGGACAGAGTGCCTATACCTTTATCCATTGTATAGAAGAGGGAATTTGGGCGGGTGCAGTTCATAAGAAGAGCCCTGCTGGATCAGGCCAAAGACCCATCTAGTCCAGCTTCCTGTATCTCACAGAGGCCCACCAGGTGCCCCAGGGAGGCATGAAACAACAAGATGCTTGCATCCTGTTGCCACTCCCTTGCACCCAGTACTCTGAAGTAGCCTACTACTAATGTAAGGAGGTTGCACAATCCATCATTGCCTATAGTCCACGATGGACTTTTCTTCTACAAATCCGTCCAATCCCCTCTTAAAGGTATCTAGACCAGATTCCATCACCACCTCCTGTGGCAAAGCGTTCCACAGATAAAAAAGTAAAAAAAAAAAAAAAAGTGTTCCACTGGGTAAAAAAGTACTTCCTTTTATCTGTTTTAACTCTCCCAACCCTCAGTTTTAGCGGATGCCTCCTGGTTCTGGTGTTTTGAGAGAGGGAAAAGAATATCCCTCTATCAACTCTATCCCTTCCATGCATAATTTTGTATGTCTCAACCATGTCCCCCCTCAGGTGCCTTTTTTCTAGGCTGAAGAGCCCCAAATGCTGCAGTCTTTCTTCATAAGGGAGGTGCCCCAGCCCCGTAATCATTTTCGTCGCTCTCTTCTGCACCTTTTCCAGCTCCACTATGTCCTTTTTGAGGTGTGGTCACCAGAACTCTACACAATATTCCAGGTGTGGCCTTACCATCAATTTGTACAATGGCATGATAATATTGGCTGTTTTATTCTCAACCCCTTTTTTAATTACCCCAAGCATGGAATTGGCCTTCTTAATTGCTGCCGCACACTGGGTTGATACCTTCATTGAATTGTCCACCAGCATCCCAAGATCTCTCTCTTGAGCTGTCACAGACAGCTCAGAACCCATAAGCCTATAGGTGAAGTTTTGGTTTTTTGCCCCAATGTTCATCACTTTACACTTGTTTACGTTGAAATGCATCTGCCATCTTGCTGCCCATTCCCCCAACTTGGAGAGGTTCTTCTGGAGCTCTTCACAATCCCTTCTGGTCTTCACTACCCGGAAAAGTTTTGTGTCATCCGCAAACCTGGCCACCTCGCTGCTTATCCCTGTCTCCAGGTCATTTATGAACAAGTTGAAAAGCACAGGCCCCAAGACAGATCCCTGGGGCACTCCGCTTTTCACCTCTCTCCATGGTGAAAATTGCCCATTGGCCCCCACTCTCTGTTTCCTGGCCCTCAACCATTTCTGAATCCATAAGAGGACCTGCCCTCTTATTCCCTGACTGTGAAGTTTCTTCAGCAGCCTTTGGTGGGGGACTGTGTCAAACACCTTCTGAAAATCCAGGTATATGATATCCACAAGTTCACCCACATCCACGTGCCTGTTGACCTTTTCAAAGAATTCCAAAAGGCTCATGAGGCCATGCTGACTTTCCTTCAGCAATACTTGTTCCTCTATGTATTTTAGGATTTTATCTTTGATGAGGCTTTCCACCATCTTACCCGGAACAGACATTAGGCTGACTGGCCTGTAGTTTCCAGGGTCCACCCTTCTCCCTTTTTTAAAGATTGGCGTGACATTGGCTATCCTCCAATCCTCTGGCACCGTGGCTGTTTGAAGGGACTCCTGTTAAGAGGTCAGCAACCTCGTTCTTTAGTTCCTTAATAACTCTCAGGTGTAAACCATCTGGGCCTGGTGACTTATTGATATGTTATCAATTTGATCTGAAACATCTTCTTTATTAACCATTATCTGATTTAATTCCTTAGTTAGGAAGGGCTGTTCAGGCTGCGGTATCTACCCAAGTTGTTCTTCCATGAAGAGGGACGCAAAGAATTCATTTAATTTCTCTGCAATCTCCAAGTCCCCTTTTATTTCCTCTTTCCCTCCTTCACCATCCAGCGGGCTGACCGCCTCTCCGGCAGGTTTCCTGCTTCGAACATATTTGAAGAAGCTTTTATTATTCCCCTTTATGTTGCTAGCCATGCATACTCTTTCTTGGCCTCCCGTATCACCTTCTTACTTGTCTTTTGCCAGAGTTTATGTTGTTTTTTATTCTCCTCACTGGGGCAAGACTTCCATTGATGGAAAGAAGCTTCCTTGCTCTTTACAGCTTTTCTAACTTTGTTCGACAGCCATGCAGGCACCCTCCTGGACCTTGTCGACTCCTTCTTTGTTTGTGGTATACACTTCTGCTGGGCCTCTACTACTGTTATTTTAAACAGCCTCCACACAGCCTGGAGAGACTGGACCTGGAGAGGGACGTCTGCCCTTCGAAAGTCAAGAGTTCTTGTGTCAGATTTGCTCTGCACTCTTTCCTGGACATGCATGGCAAAACCAATCGCAGCATGGTCACTGTTCCCCAATGGCTCAGTAACACTTACATCCCTAACTAGGTCCCAAGTACACAATATTAAATCCAGAGTCGCCTGTCCTCTGGTGGGCTCCATGACTAGCTGCTCTAAGGCACAATCATTCAGCACGTCAAGGAATCCGGTCTCTCTTTCTTGACCAGAGCACCAGTTGACCCAGTCGATATGAGGATAATTGAAGTCCCCCATGATTACAATCCTGTTTCTCTTGGTCAACACCCTGATTTGTTTCCTCATTTCAAGGTCACCTTTAAGTTTTTGATCCAGAGGACAATAGCACCCCCCCCACACTATTACATCACTCTTATGGCCTGGTAGTTTAACCCACAGTGACTCTATGGTGGAGTCCAGCCCACTTTCAGTTTCTACTCTGCTGGATTCTATCCCTTCTTTGATATAGATGGCCATCCCACCGCCAACACGCCCTTCCCTGTCCCTCCTATAGAGTTTATAGCCTGGATTGCAGTATCCCACTGGTTCTCTGCATTCCACCAGGTTTCCGTTATGCCTACTATATCCATGTTTTCCCTAGCCACCAAACATTCCAGTTCCCCCATCTTTGCTTGGAAACTTCGTGCATTTGCATAATAACACCTATATACAAGGTTCCCTAAGGAGGGACTCTTTTTTGATCCCTTTTCCCCACTTCTCTTTCTATTGGACAAACTGTCACTTACATTCACGTTTGAAGTTCTATTTCCTGTTCCTCCATTACTCTGTGGTACTCCTCCACCCTCCTCTTCCCGTAGGGATGAGGAGTTCCGAACCGGATGCCACTGGGCTGCTGTTGGCCTTCCCTCAGGGATCAGTTTAAAAGCTGCTCTGCCACCTTTTTAATGTTAAGCGCCAGCAGCCTGGTTCCATTTTGGTTCAAGTGAAGCCCGTCCCTCTTGTACAGGCCTGGCTTGTCCCAGAATGTCCCCCAGTGCCTAACAAATCTAAACCTCTCCTCCTGACACCACCGTCTCACCCACACTTTGAGACCCCTGAGCTCTGCCTGACTAGCTGGCCCTGTGCGTGGAATGGGTAGCACTTCTGAGAACGCTACCTTGGGGACCCTGGCCTTCAGCGTCCTACCTAGCAACCTAAATTTGGCTTCCAGGACCTCCTGGGTACATTTCCCCATGTCGTTGGTGCCAACATGCACCACGACTGCTACCTCCTCCCCAGCACTCCTTACCAGCCTATCTAGACGAGATGTGATGTCTGCAACCCTCACACTAGGCAGGCAAGGCACCATGTGGTCCTCACATCCGTCACAGACCCCCCCTCTCTATATTCCTAACTATAGAATCGCCCACTACAAGGAGACCACGACCCCCCTCCCGCCGAGGGGCATTCTTAGTGTGACTGGATGCGGGCTCATCACTGGAAGAAGGGGTCCCCGCTGGGGATTGATTTCCTCTGTTCCAAGCTGACATCCTCCAGCCCTGAGACTCCTTTCCCCAGCAGCTGAAGAGCTGCCCATCTGCGGGTGGGACGAAGCCTGCAAGTCCCCAGATGTCTCACCATGGACCCTCGCTGCCTGCCTCTGCTTCTCCTGGTCTGCAACCAAGGCCTCTAGGGAGCAGACGCATTCCCTGAGTGCCTGGAGCTCCTTGCACTGAGGACATACCCACGACTTATGCCCCGGAGGCATATAGTCATACATGTGGCACTCTTTGCAAAACACTGGATATCCCCCACCAACTGCTGGCTTTCTGCCTCCATCTCTGTGTTTGTTAGGAAGGAGCTACCCTGCTTCTCAGAGTCTGGGGCCCTGGCTTCCTCAACTCGCACAGATGTGTAACTCGCTTGTTTACCAGGCACTTGCTGCTTGTGATCTGCTCCAATGTGCCTGGTCTTCTGAGGGTGCAATTTTAACCAGCTTTCCAGAAATGCAGCTCGAGGTAAGGGAACAAACATTCCTCTGTGACTGCCCTTCCCTCACTGCAGGATGGTGGGAGAAGGGACACACACACAAAAGCTGCAGCAGCTGCAAATCATTTCTGTCCCACCCAATGCTTAGGAAATACCAAGTGAGCAGAGAGGGGCAATTTGAAGTCAGCCCCCTCCCATTTCTCACTCCATTCCCTTCAATTGTGCACCCCCCCCCGCTATATGTAGGGCTACCAGATACAAACTGGGACAGAGTGCCTATACCTTTAACCATGGTATAGCAGAGGGAATTTGGGCAGGTGCAGCTCATCATGGAAGGGTTCAAAAGCTGCACCTGCCAACATCCCCTCTTCTAAAGGTAGGTTTCCCCACGACCGAATGGTCTAGTCGTGACCGACTGTAGGGGGCAGTGCTCATCTCCGTTTCAAAGCCTGTAGAGCCGGCGTTTTGTCCGAGGACAAGCTTCCGTGGTCATGTGGCCGGCATGACTATACGCCGTAGCGCATGGAATGCCATTCCCCTCCACCGAAATGGTCTCTGTTTATTTACTTGCATTTTAGGTGCTTTCGAACTGCTAGGTTGGCAGGAGCTGGGACAAGCAATGGGAGCTCACTCCGTCGCGCAGTCTTGAACTCCCAACCTTGCGGTCGAAAGCCCAGCAACAGCGGATTAACTCGCTGCGCCACCACGTCCCCCTCTTCTACACCCTGGTTAAAGGTATAGGCACTCTGTCCCAGTTTGTATCTGGTAACCCTAGCTATTTGCCCCTTCTGTTTTCAGGGAACTGGAGCAATGCATGCTGGGTTTCCTATGCCCATGCTTCCGTTCATTGAAATAGATGGGAGGCTGCATGCTGTGCTCTTGGTAAGTAAAAAGAAAGGTGCCTGTTCTTGCCCTGACACAGCATGTTTTTTTTTCTCCACTTGCTGTGCCCTGCCTGCTTGCTCACTTGCTTGCCCACTCTCATCCCAGGAAGGCACACAGATGCAAGTGCATGCAAAATGGGGATTCAGGTGGCACAGGGGCATGGGCCATTGATGGAGCCCAAAGGAGATCAGTTCACAGTACCCCAAAGCCCAAGTGTCATAGTAGACAGAGTCTCTTGTCCTTCAGACCTGAAGACCAGCTGAACTTCAGATGATGCAGCAGCAGAATGTCCCAGAGAGAGAGAGAGCAGGTTCTGAGGGAAGTATCTTATTTCCTGTTTGATATCATGAGGGCTTCAAGCAGAGTTCTATACATGCACTCACATGCTTCCCAGATTTTATAAAATTATTAGCAATAATCAGGAAGTCTGTAGTAACAGAAGAACTACAGCAACCGGAAATACATAGGATGGGAAGGGAAAAAGAGCACCTAAAGAGGCTCTGCCTGTAGTTTTGCTAATTGCAACACACGGAACAGAGAAAGCCTTGAAATCCGAGCAGCTGTGCTGGTTGTCGTGGTTCAGCACCGCTTCATTTGTAACCCCCACCGGATTGCGATTCTACATTTCTTTTCAATTCCGCGATGCCAAGAGTCTCTTCTCTTGGGATCATTAGGCTGCTCTCAATTTAGCTTGCCAATAAAATAAAAAAAAAGTGAAAGTTGCCATTTAACGGGCGGCTGCAGTCAGTGGAATGGCTTTGTCTACCTCCTTTTGGAGGAGTGATAGAGAAGGCAAGGAGGAGAATGCCAGAGAAATGGAGGACCTAGAGGGCACAGGAAGGACATGCGGGTTCATATCAGCTGGAGCAGCCTGAGGGAAAGGATGTAGCAGCATCTCAGTAAAGGCTATAAAAGTTTCTTTTTTCCCCAATAATATTAGTTCACCGTATCTATATTTCATGCCTTGTAATGAGGTTGAAAACTCGCTCAGTCCCGATACGGGCACAATGATGCCGACTCGGTTTTACCTAATCATCTATCCATACTGTCTCTGCGTTCCCTTTCCAATCAACAAGGCACAGCATGGAAAAAACCACCTTAATATTACATAAACATTATAAATAAGTGAATTACAAGAGGCTGTCTCGAGTACGTTCAGCATCTTATAAAAGATGTATCAACGTTTAGCAAAAAATAAGAAGCTGGTCACAGAGCTTAGTAGACAGAGTGGGGCGAAGCAGTGCTTGAGCTATGCTAAATATTAGAGGCTGTCACGGTTGCTGATCCAATTGAATGGGCAGTTTTCTTACCTATAAGTGGGAGATATACTATGGAGAAGTTTAACCTCTAATTTGGTTGGGTTTTATATCTGTGTCAGACACGGCCAAGTGGAAGACCCTCCTGGAATTCCAAAATAGTATCAGAGTGAAAACAGGGAAGCAACTCTGTTGTTTTCAGTGAGCGGTCTGAATTTTCAGTATTTCTAAAGAAACTGAATGGAAAATACCCACATAATTGCCTTTTATTTATGTAACAATTCTAGTTAATATCAAGATAAAAGTGGCCTTTTTGGAATATAAACCAATGCTTAAAGAACCAGATCCTCCATGTAATATGCAGATGTTTCTTTTTCATGAATTCATAACTAAAGGGAAATAAAACGGGTCTGTTTAAACTTGCCCCAGGAACTATTGATCCAATTATTTCCCACATTTACTGCCAACATCTTTAAATAATAAAATAAGCTTTGCTTCCCCCCCACCCCCAGTGGACTATGTTGTAATCTGAAATGTTAGAGAAAGAGAACAACGTCAGCATATATGAGTCTATTGGCCTTGGAACAAAAACTTTGGAGCAGAATATTAATGGATATGCTAATTAATCTCCTAAATTAAAAACTGTTTTAGAGAGTCCTGCTTTGTGAAGAGGAAAAAAATTGGAAGCAGTGCCTATAATTTGTGAGCTTAGAAAAACACAGGCCTGCGAAATTGAGAGAGCAATCCTAACCAGGAGTTAGGCCAGCAAGGTTTGGCCGGCACAAGAGGCACCCTAAAGCACGTTTGGACCACTCTGGGAGGATGGCACATATGTGTGCAGGCCTCTCTGGCTCTGAGAGTGGTCCAAAGATACTTTAGGGTGCCCCTTGTGCTAGCCAACCTTTGCTGGCCTTTGTGCCAGCCTAGCTCCAGATTAGGATTGTGCCCTGAGGATCAGGAAAAAATATTTTTTTTCAACATTTTGATGTTTCTATATGAATTGGGGCACTGATTCTAAAAAGAGGTATCTGTTTTTCTCTATCGCTTCTAATTTTGGAGATATGGTGTATCCTTCCTCTTGTGAAAGCTGCGGAGATATGCTGTATCTCTGAAACTAGATGTGATAGGGGAAAACTGATGCCATTTTTTAAAACCAGCACCCAAAGTATACCCAGGAATAGGTCTAACTTTTATGATGGCAAAATGTGTGTTGGTCTGTGTAATTTCTCACAAAAATTAGGACAGGGTGAAAACAAGAGAGAAAAGAGTCTGCAGTATTAAGATACCACATGGTTGTTCCATTCCAGTAATTTCACTTCCACGCATGGATTTACTGCAGTGTGTTGTAGGCTGAAGAGATGGTGTGAGGGAAGAATAATTGTATCTAGCAGTGTTCATAATGGAAGGGCATCAAATCAATTGTGAAATTTTATTAGTAAAAATTTTATTGCATTAACTAAAAACATTGCAATTCCTTCTGGGACAGAAGTTTACATACTGTAAATATAAGTAAAAAACATTTTTTAAAAGTACTAGAGTTACATATATGGATCACCAGAACAAGCAACAACAGGCTTCTTTATCATCTTAGTTCTAAGATACGCTGCAACTCGTAACATTTTTGTGTTTGGGAGTCTATCTATAAATTGTAGTCATTTGGGTGCATGCTCATTATAAACCAGTACAGGTTGTGAAGATGACCACTAGCTCAGTGTTTCCCAAACTTGGGTTGGGATCCGATTTTTGGTGGGTCGCAAAACGGACAAGCTGATAGCTGACTAGGAAAATGTATCGAGGTCTATGGAAATTGAAATGGAGCAGTGTGTGTATGTTTACTTGTGAGTAGAAGGATGTTCCTCAGCTCTTATCAAAGGCCTGGAAGGCCTCCAGAATAGTCTGGTCCCAATTCAATGAACATGGATCTTTAAAAATGCTCCAGAAGGTGCCCCCCTACCATAGTAAAAATGATTAAAACAGAGGTTTCAGCAGCTGGTAAAGTGAACTTTTTTTAGCTTTGTAAAGCTAGGTGGGTCCCAAAAAGTGGTTCCCACTTTTTAGATATAACAACCAGTTGGGACCCCCCCCCAACTGCAAGTGATGCCATTAAGCAGGAAGTGATGTCATTGTTTTACTAATAAGGGGGCCCTTCTGTTTGTGCCGCCAACAGTAGAGGTAAGGGGATGGTGGCTAGGAATAGGGCCTTCTCAGTGGTGGCTCCTCGTTTATGGAATTCCCTCTCCTTGCTGGAAACCTTTTGGCAGGGTCTTAAGGCCTTCTTATTTCGGAAAGTGTTTGAATGAGAAAGTGGGCTGGCGTTTTTTAATTGTTGGGTGATCTTGGTTGTTCTGTTTTTTTTAATGTTTTAATCTTTGGTTTTATATTTAATGTTTTTAATAATTGTTTATTATTTTAGTATTGTTTGATTGAACTTATGTAATCAATGAATCCCCTTTGGTGGGGAAAAAGGCAGGATATAATTTTTTTCAATAAATAAACTATATTACACAAAGTAAATCACAGGCATGTGGAAACACCTTTGAATTTGCTGAAAAACATATTTATCAATCAATCACTACTATTTATATACCGCTTTTCAACACAAAGTTCACAAAGCGGTTTATCTGGCGGTTCCCTGAAAATGTTGCAAAAGTGCAACTTCTTAAGGTTGTGCAAATGCATCTCTGGTAGTAAATGGGGTTCCCATGACCCCCTGAAAATTAGTTTGTGCCCGCCAGGGGTCACATCCAGCGTTGTCTTCCGCAAATGAACTACCAGAACGCTGGGAGGGACTTACGCGGGGCTTCGCCGTGATTGGCTGCCCGCCTGTTTCGTTCCGCGGCTGCCCTGGCCTTGAGGGGTGCCTGCTCGCCGGGGGAGACAGGTGGGGGTACGCCGGGTGCCTGGGCAAGCAGCGGGGGGCCGCGCCAACAGGGGGCAGCCCCCCCCTCAAGGCCAGGGCAGCTGCGGAACGAAACGGGGGGGCTGCCAATCACGCGAAAGTCCCACTCACGTCCCTCCCAGCGTTCCGGTAGTTCATTTGCGGATGACAACGCTGGTCACATCCCCCAGGTTGGTAACCACTGTGATAAGTGTCATTTTAAAAAGTGGGTCCCAGGGCTAAAAGGTTTGGGAACTACTGCACTAGCTAAGCGGACCAAACTACAGACATGCCCCAGTACCTACTGGGTTCCATTCCAGACTCCACTGTGGATGCCTGAAACCATGGATACTGGGGATGCTTTTTTGAAGTAGGAAAACATCAGTGGTTTTGCTGTAACAAGGTAAAAAAAAAGATTTGTTTAATGTTACCCTATGTTTTTAATAGGCATCCTAACATCCATGGTATCCGTGGATAACTGAAACCGTGGATACCGAATTAGTGGATACTGAGGCACACCTGTATACATGACATTAAATAGATCTTTGGCCCTGATGTACTTCACTGTTCTTTAGTAAATAGCAGCTGGATTGGGCTCCTCCAGATTTTGAACATGGCAGGAGGAGAGGCTACAGAGCTCTGATCTTATGTGGTTCCTCCAGTAGGGTGTAAGGAGCAGCTGTGATATAGAGCAGGTTGGCAGTGTGTGGTGGTGGTGGTGGTGGTGAGAGAAGATTCCTCTAACTAGATGGTTGATATCATAAAATGTACTGTGTGGATTGTGGTTCTGCCCAGGGCCATCAGCTTGTGGAGCCCGGCATGTGCATGAATAGGACTCCAAAGGCTTCCCTTTCCCCCAGTGCCATTCCTCTCCTTTCTCTACCCTCTGCTGGCTTCCACCCACTCATTTACCTTTCTTGTCATTGGTGTGAGTGGAAAGGTCGACAGGGACAGGGTAGAAAGAACTGCTTGTAAAGGTGGATGCTGGGATGCTTCAGGGGCTTGGTGATGGTCCTGGGAAGCTTGGAAATCCTCAGCCAGTACCTGACTGGCGAACTTCTGACGGTGCTGATGTGGTAGTGACCAAAAGAGCTCCGTGGTTAGAATGTGCTGGAAAAATCACGGCATTGGTTTGACATTGGACTATTTCATGTGGTCCAATTCATGGTTAGATTTTTCCAAGCCTTGTGCATGGTGCATGGGCAGGGGTCAAAGAGTGATGGGCAGAGTCCAGGGAAGGTCTTTTCAGGGCACCTGGGGTGGGAGTCTGTGAACAGAGGCAAAACAGGAAACGTCGTGAATGCAGAAGTGTTGTTTCAGCGAGCATTAGCATACCACATGCAAAGTGTTCCATCCCCGCTCGCTGCAGTCTCTCCGTAGCAATCATATCCCTCAAATGCACTCCCGTCCTGTGGCATCTGAAATGCTACGGGTAGCTTGATATCCAATTCCCAGCTCAGATCTTTCGGCTTCCTCCTCAGCCCCTTCCTTTGTATTTGTTTACTGTCGGCATCTCTCACGGAAAGAGACAGGTAGAGTTAATTTAAGGACTGGATCATCTCCGCTGGCTTCCAGCTTGTTTTGATGTGTATTGTTTATCAAGTAATTTTTCCCCCTGTCTCTCTGCTTAAAACAAGAGATATAACCAAGCACTTATTCGAAAGACATTCCAATAAATCAGATGATAAACATTCAGCCTCCTCCTGAATGCCTGAAATAGTTGCTAGGTGCTTTCAAGATGAGAGGTGCTTTCTTTTCTGACTTCAATGCTTTGTCTTTTCCCTGTAATGAGAGGCTGGTGGAGCTTTGCTGGGGTCTGGCAACACTGCTTTTCGGGCTAGCACAATGCTGATGGAAATAACCAGTGATGATGTACTTTCATGTGTCTGAGAGCCCAAGAATATCACTTCTCATATCTCTGAACTGGCCCCGAGGATTGTCAGATTCCATTCATGACAAAATTCCCATGCCTTTAGAATGAATGTTTCTGGGGATGCCAAATACTAAAAATGTTGTAAAAATATAACATTAAAAGCAGCCCCTGCCAAGTGGAGAAAATGAACAAACCCACCAAGATAATGTGATGAAAAGTGCTTTAATCCCCCCCTTTCTTTTTACTGGAGCCATGCTTTAATGGGACCTTCCAAAGCCACCTTGAATTTTACTTTAAAGAAAATTTGGCATCACCTTTTGAAGAGGCGTGAAATTTTCCTGGGAAATGCTAATATTATTGACATTCTTTGAGGATTCCCTTGACATTCTTGCAGATGTGCCCTCTCAGCAGGAGACAGTTCATGGCAGTTTTCCTGTAGTCAGTCTGGCAAGCCTATAGCCTGGCTCATTTCATCAGATGGAAGTCCCATTGGGCATTGCAACCTTAGGCGGGGAATAAACCCGGCTGAAAGCATTGTAGCTTGCTCTTCAGTAAATAAGCACAGTAATGCCCCAACTCTATCCCCTGCCATTAGCACTCATGCAGCTTCACTAAGGAGACAGGCAGCATTGCATCAAATGCCAGGGAGTGTGTGTGAAGTCAGGAGTAAGGGTGATTTCATACCCTTACCTAAAAGAAAACCCCCTGTTGCCTTATGGGTCTACTCAGCTCTTTTCAGAGACGGACTAGAGTCTCTGAGCGTGAGTCATTTGCAAGTCTCTCTCCACCCCCACAACTCGACTCATAGCAGGCTCCCATGGCGACTCGCCCCTGGAAATTTCCAGATCATTTTTGACTAGAGTCGTTTTTTGAAGAAAGATGCAGTGCAGGTCAGGCCTGACTCCACAGGAAAAAATGGGAGGTGCTGATGAGGGGTGGTGGTCTTGCAGCTGACGTTTTACATTCCCTCATGTTTCCATACCATCTGCAGTTCAGCAGTGTACTGAAGTCCTTCCCTTCCTTCAACAACCACTTCATTGATGTAAACAAAAGCCATACTGTTTTTATTCGAGTGAGTGTAGGAAAACGATCAGTTCTATACGAACCCCAGTGACAACCCCTTTTCACATTACAACTCCTGATTCCACCTTCAGGATGAGCGCCAGGCACTTAATGGCCTGGACCAACAGGGACAGGGACGTGTCCGAGCTCAGCAAGGCGGGAAGGGGTGGGACAATGTGAGGTGGCAGAAGCGGCAAGCAGGAGTGATGTGTGCAGCCACTGCGAGTCTTATGAGTCCGACCCAGATGCAGCTCTGCTCAGAAGTCAGTAGCGCCAACTCCATGGGTGCTGATATGCTGTCAGCGCCCACAATAATTTTTGGGGAGTGCTCTGCACCCCCAGTGTTCGCCCCCCCCAGACAGCGTGGCACTCCCATGTTCGGCGCCTTGGGAAGGAGCTCATTGGCTCGATCACAACATGACTACTGGTCATGCTCATGCTACCCTGGGCTCGGCCTGACTGCTCCGACAAACAGGCGCGCTCCCGGCCCAGCGCCAAACATGGGGGTGCCACAATGCAAGGCAGCCTCTTCCAAGCCCAGACTGCGGCGATCAAGGCTGGCTCGGCCGCCCCGGCCTCGGAAGGGGCTGCCTTGCATTGCGGCACCCTCATGTTCGGCACTAGGCCAGGAGTGCGCCTGTTCATCGGAGCCATCAGGCCGAGCCTAGGGCAGTGCAAGCTTGCGCAGAAGGAGCTCATTGGCTGGATCGCAACATGACCACTGCACATGCTCGCGCTGCTCTCAGCTCGGCCTTTTTGCTCTGGGCCGGGCGGACCCTAGCAGAGAGCGCCTGACTAATCTGACGAACAGGTGCGCTCCCGGCCCAGCACCAAACCTGGGGGTGCCGCAATGCAAAGCAGCCTCTTCCAAATCATGACGACATTGGGCGTGGCTACATCGGGGGCGTGGTTACATCAGCGGACATAGTTACATCAGGGGGCGTGGCTACACAGCACTCCTAATGTTCCGAGCAAGTTGGCACCGCTGTCAGAAGTAGTCCTATTGCGGCCAGTCGTTCCATGAGGGAGGGGAGAGTGGTAAGAGTGATTCCTCTCCCTCTTGTGGAAACAGATTTTATTTGGGGATAGGGAAAAAACATTTTGTATACAATCCAATAAATTCAAACCATCCGTGAAAAACAAGAAGTAGAGGCTTATTTTTTAAATTTTATACAATTTTAAATTGAAGTATAATACAAATATCAACACTTTAATCATTTCAGGCAATCTGTATGAAATCCTGGTTGTTCTAAACTGATTTCCCCTACTGGTGTGCCTGGGGGGGGGGTCCTATATTTTCTACTTATGGGCCATTAAAATCCACTTATGGGCCAATATGGGCCAGGTCTGGGCTGGTGCTTAGCTATTGCTAAGGACCCAAGTTCAGCTTTGTTTGTTACAAGTGAGGTGAGGTTTATTTACTTTTTAAACAACATTTACACTTGCTACAGCAAAATGCATTAATTCTGGGGGCTTAAATATTTTTATTTATGTGTCGGATCAGCTACTAACTTCCAGTACTTAAAGTTATAAGAACAAAATGCTTTTTTTTTTTTTTTTTAATGGAACTGTCATGGGAAATAAAATGAGTTTCTGCTTTACAGGGAGCAAATGTAATAACATATGGCTGAACATCAATTAGGATATTCGTGCGAAATAAATGTAATGCATCAAAAAGCAGTTTACAGTGAGTAAGTTGCTGCCACTTTTATTTCCAATTAGTGTGGTATAGTTACCCAGGCAGGCAAGCCAAGAATGCATATGAACAAGTGAAATTACAGTGGTCCATGTTCTCTCTCCATTCTGAGATTTCCAGGAGAGGGGAAGCAATTGTATTCTTCTTTAGTCCCTTACTGGCATTGAACTCTTTCTTATTGATAAGAATACTCTCTGTCTCTGTCTCTCTCTGTGTAGGCTTGGAATTTATGTGCTCCCTTCCCCATTTGCTTTGCTTATGGCATCTCCCCATTTTTTCATAATGGGAAATTGAACATAATGGGAAATAACTGCATGGTTGCTCAGCTTGAGAATTGACTTCTAAGAGAGTTCGACTGCTTGGCTTTTTTTAATGGCCCAATCCTCCCTTCCCCCAACACAGAGGCACTGAAATGGCTTCCACTCCATCCTATAGTTGGTGTGCAGTTGTGAAGGTCTCAAATGTCCCCTTACCTGAGGTATGCCTCCATGGTGTGGGTGTATGTGCGCGCGCGCATAGTCCTATTTGACCTAAATAGCTGGTGCAGGAACATGTGGACTTGCACCGTGGAATCGGGTCTGGGAAGGGTGTTGAGATTTAGCTGCCACTGAACTTACCCCTCCCAGACCTGTTCCATCCTCTTGCCACCTCTTCTCTCCCACCATCTTGCCTTTGGCAGCCGGTGCCTAGGGATTTGCCGCCGGTGGTGGGAAACCACAGGCCTTCCTCCTGGAGCTCCCTGACTAGAGCACTGTTGGAGCACCTTTTATGACAGGTGCTGACTGCTTTACAGCAGTCAGCGCCAGCAGAAGATGCTAGACAATGTTGGACAGTAAGTATAGGATTGGGCTTATAAGCTGTAATCTTTTAGGGAGGAGTCATACTTTCCTTTTTTTTTTTTTTTTTTTGCTTTTCAAAGTACTCTGTGAACTTTCTGAAAAGCTGTAGATAAATATTTTTAACAGTGGTGATAATGTGCACAGCATAGCACTTAGCTGCAAACTGAACCAGCTTCTTTCCAGTTACAGTGTCAGGCATGTATACCTGTCGGTCAAATGTTGGCCCATCCATCTGTTTCTCCTCTCACCCATGCATGAAGTCAGCTGTCTGTCTTTTTTACTGCATCAATGGTCATGCATCTAACTGTCCATGGATACATTTATTACTCTAGATGTCTAGAGAGCCTCTCGGCACATTGAGCCATATCCTGTTCCCAGGGCTTTTCTCCCCCAGCCTGCCCCTGGCATCGCGGGATGTTGGACCCTCCAGGCCCCTTGCTGGCCAACTGGCCTGTAGCTGGACCTGGAGCCATTACCTGCAGCACTCCATAGCGTTGCTTAGTGTCAAGACTGGACTTAGCTAACTTCTGGGTTCAGACACGAGGCACACCAAGAGTAAAAAATGTAATGATTTATTAAACTACAGACAGCAGTGCAGAGGCTTCCAGAGGCCTGGAAGGCAGGCCCTACAAGCATGGCACAACTACATGATGCTCCATGCAAAAATAAGGAAGCTATTTCTCCTAGCGCTTACATGGCTTCCTATCTCTCACCAAGACAAAGGACGACTGACCAAGTCAAGCCTCAAGACAGGAAAAAAGTGGTGTTTTGCAATGCCCCCTTGCCCTCCCGCCTTCTGGTTCCCTAGAATGGTAAACATACTGCTGGTTGGTTTCATTTCCCAGGTCTTCACAGGCGGACATCCCTACACTTGGCTTCTTATCTTATCATGCTTCCGCCGCAGCATAACAAGAGAAGAATGCAAGCTCTCCAGACAAAATGCACTTTAATATTGCTCAGAAGGGGGGGACGACTGTGAGCAGGCCTGGTCTTTCGGCCTGGTCACTGTTTGTTTTCCCTGGGCAGGGGTCTGCTCGTCACAAGCCACCAGCCTCTTCTGCTTCACATTTGTAGAACTGTCTTTTGGGGATGCTGGAAAGGAGGTGGACAGAGCATAGTGAGGGTGCTTCATAAGAGGCCTTAAAAATAACAGGGATGGAAACACAGGTCATGTGATTTGGGGCAGAGTCATGAAAATATGTGTTTTTCATTGACTCGTGTGCATTCAAGTCACCCGTGTCAATGTCTCAGCAGTGACTTGAGACTTGGATCCACTGACTCAGAATTGAGTCCTGAATCTGAAAATTCCAAGACACGGACACACATGTGTTTTCCTTTCCAGTCTGGATGTGTTTGCTTATAATTTCTCGGCTTATATATTGAGCAAAAGACCTCATGGGATCATCCAGAAGCCGGCATTGAGACAGGTGCGAACAGCAGGATAGGTTGATTCCAGCCGGGAGGCAGGGGAGGGTTAATGTTTTTGTTTTGGGTAGCTGCATGCATGAGGTGCAGTGCAGGGGGTGAGGGACAGCACCAGAAGAAGGCTGGGGCATTGAATACTGCATTGAAGGAGCTCTGAGTGAAAAAGGAGGCTGCATTACTTTTGAATGGATAAAAAGAACATGTAAAGTTAAAGGATAAAACACAGCTTGATAAAGAAAAAAAGCTGTACTGTAACTCAGTTTACTACAAGCTTCTTCTTTCCCTCCTCAGAGTAATTAGATGCAGAAAGGTGATTTTTTTTTTAAAAAAAAAGACATACAGGCAAAAACAGGCAAAGTGACCTTGATGTTTTTTGTGTACCTCTTCTTTTAACGGATGCCTTTGCTCATTTTTTTGTCCTTTTCATGCAAAGAGGAATTATGGGGAGGTGGCTATACAATGCCAAAATGTATCTCTTGTCCATAGCAATCAGAGGTTGTGCTGTATTTGCTAGCTAATGGCATTCTCTCTCTCTCTCTCTCTCTCTCTCTCTCTCTCTCTCTCTCTCTCTCT
>JAJKFI010000014.1:3948560-3977401 GCA_029204185.1 Lerista edwardsae
TCTCTCTCTCTCTCTCTCTCTCTCTCTCTCTCTCTCTCTCTCTCTCTGTGTGTGTGTGTGTGTGTGTGTGTGTGTGTATGCATGCATCCATGGGGGGAGGGGTTGAATTGGAGAGGGAAAGAATTGAAGTCATGAAGTAAAGGGCTTTGTGAAACTGAAGATACAATTCATGTTATTGCCTTGCAAAACAAGTGGGCAGAATAGCCCACTAAAAGAAATCCTGGACAAAGTGGCAGCAGAAACCGAAATAGCTTCTTCTGTAACTGAGCTTTGGTTGATGAACCAGAAAAGCTGTAGATCTTGCAAAGGGAACAGAGCAGGGACTGCCAGAGTGTCTGGAGCCAATATTCAGTTTTGTGTGGTGAGTTTCACCTTTTCAATTATTTTGGAGATCCGATGGGGATGAACTGTAGAACAGGCTATTAGTCCACGGTGTCCAGCAGAGCCGCTGAATTTTTACCAAGACAAAAGGAGAGCAAAAGGAGGGTGAGCAATCCAAATGCCGGCTGTTAAGGTCTTCTAGGACAGCATGCAAAAGACACTGGCACAACACCAGTCAGGAATCCAGCTCAGCTGCAGTGGAGGAATGGCGAGATACACTGCTGTAGTTCACTGGCAGTCTGAATCTGGAAAAATGGGGCACAGCTATTGTTCTATGTCCCTGCCATGGATTCCCCACCCCCATTAGTTTACTATGGTGTTTGCACTTCCTCCAAGGAGCCCAGGACAGCATTGAGACGCCTTTTCCACCTCAAATCATCCTGACAACAACTCTGAGATGAAAGATAGAAGCTGAGAGATAGCAGCTGGCCTAAACTCATCCAGGTAGTTTCAGTGATTTAACACTGATTTAGAGTACAATCCTACTCTGGCGTTAGGCCAGATTAGGCCAGCAAAGTTTGGCTGGCACAAGGGACACCGTAGTATGTTTGGACCACTCTTGGAGTCAGAGAGGCCAGCACACAGATGTGTGCCATCCTCCCTGACTCCGAGTAGTCCAAGTATGCTTTAGGGTGGCTCTTGTGCCAGCCAAACTTTGCTGGCCCACTCCAGGTTATGATTGTGCTCTTAACATTTGAGCATGTCCTGGTCTGATGTGCTAGCCACTACACAACACTGTCTGCCTCTTACACATGATTAGGTAGCAGCCTTTTGATCACTGCTAATTTGCTTAGTACAATTCCTTAAAGCCCTGCTTCCTGCTTGAGGAAGGGGTTCAGGAGCCAATGCAGTCTTGTGCGGCTTCTGAGAACCACAGCTATACCACACAGTGTAGACAAGGATCATGACAGAATCTGCCTGTGTTATTTTGAAGTCTGTGCTGCTGGACATTGAGAAGATAATATTCATGATAGCTTTGTCACTATTAAAGTAGACCTTTGTTCCTGTCTTATTATTAAGACAGACCTGTGTACAGGCCTTCTTACTGTGTATAAGCCTGTCCAAAATAAAATCAAAATTATATCTAAAGTAAAAAGTAGGCTATGGGAACCTAATTTCTGTGACCCGTATTAATTATGTAAATTGGCAAATAGATTTGCATATATTGCATAATTTATTTTTGCTTGTTTTGCATAATTTATATTTGTTTATTTTGCATAATTAAATTTTCTCGTGCTAGTCACAAGAAGCAAACACTAATATGTAAGGCACTGACACTCTGGTCTCGGTTCAGTGGAAATCTCTTTAGCCACTCTGGTATGTCAGATTTCACTTACCATTGGCTGTCTACTTTCATGCCAATCTTGGCCATAAGGACTAGAAACTTGCTTTTAAATAAATAGAATGCTAAATTCTCCAGATGCTGAATTCTATATCCAGTACCTATTTTTGTGTGCATCTACAGCCATGGACTAAATGAAGCTCCGCTTGTGCATCATGCACACATGTATGATGTCCTTA
Organism: Lerista edwardsae; assembly: GCA_029204185.1. NCBI lineage: Eukaryota > Metazoa > Chordata > Lepidosauria > Squamata > Scincidae > Lerista > Lerista edwardsae. The sequence continues at coordinate 3,950,463 of JAJKFI010000014.1, forward strand.
TAATGTCATGTGTGTCTTTTTTAATTTTCCTACAAGCCCATGCTGAAACTGAGGAAAGCAACCTGAAGAAATTTGTCAAATCATGCCAAGGCTGAGCTGAGATTATAACCCATGAAAGATAATTGGACAGACTGATGGGCTGCAGTACTATGCATAGAAAGCTTAAATTCCACAGGAAATGGTCTTTAAGCTCCCTAACAATCAATCAATCAATCAATCACTAGTATTTATATACCGCTTTTCAACACAAAGTTCACAAAGCGGTTTACAGGCAAATAATAACATTAAGGTTAACTGGCTCCCTGTCCCTAAAGGGCTCACAATCTAAAAGAATGGAGAACACCCCAAGCAACAGCCACGAGAAAGACACTGCGCTGGGGTAAAGAGGGACCAATTGCTCTCCCCCTGCTAAATATAAGAGGACACCACTTGGAAAAGTGCCTCTTGCCCAGTTAGCAGGGGTTAACACTGTGCAGGTGAAACACTGTGCGAGGTTGCAGACACAGTCTTTCTTGCCTTCCTAGAAAAGTTTAGGTGCTTATTGCATGCATGCACAACTTCATTTGTCTTGTCTGAATGACACCATAAGGGCATAGTCGCTGTTCGTACCCTAGGCTGAAAGGCACCCATTCATTTCAGTAGGTGCCGGGAGTGGAAACAGTTAGAGGGGATGTGTGCATGTGTGTTCACAAGGCATTTGTGCGAACATTTTTGTAGCTATGGTGCCTCAATAAGCCTGGAATGTTGGGCACAGTCCGGCTGCTTACATCCCCTTGAATAGGGGCAGTGAGGAAATTCCCATAAGAGAAGTCATGAACATGACAGTGTGGAGGACAGCAGCCCTAGTGGTTCCTAACAAGCCTTGACAGGAAGAAGGTTGCACAATTCGGAAATTACCAGTTGTTCCCAAGAGACAGAGCAGATGTGAGAATAATTCCTTCCTGCTTCTGAAGATGTCATGCTTGCCATCAATACCTTTCACAACAACACTGGAAACAAAAGACGTAGCATAAAACCAGAGCATCTGGAAAGCCTTTTGTGGTGAGAGAGGAGGAGGCCCTCAAGATTATTTTAATTACCCCATTTGCTCTTTATTAATGATCCTTTCATTTTATGCACATAGTTTTGCTGAGGTGGTATTGTTGAGCTTCCCGATTTAATATGGTTCATCATGATAACTTTCACCTAACAGCCAAGTTTCCCACTTTCTCCTGTTGTCCCACAAAACTTACTTCTCCACCATTGGGGGGAAAAAAGGAGAGAAGAAAAAAAGAAAATCTGTTAAGGTATTTAAATGCTTCCTCACCCATGATTTCTCCCACACATGCTGTTATTTGCACATTGATTTGCAGTGTTACGCAGAGATGTTTGCCGCTGGCTATTCTTCATAGTGAGAGCCAAGAAACACCGACTAGGATATTCACTCCAATCTCATCGCAGGATTTGGAACTTTTTATAATGACTGTTGGCTGTTGCAAATGAAGAAAAAAAAAGAAAAAAGAAAAACTTGGAGTGCTGTAATGTACTAATTGGCCTTCCCTGTTAAGGACTGAAATAGCACAAGCTCTCCATGGCAAAACAAGTTGTCATGGCTTAAGGAGATGCTGCTTAAGCTACCATGAATCCTAGAGGGAAAGAAGCCCCATTCAGATGCCGCTGGAATGAATTATAGAGCTCCCGCTGACTTCAGGCTCATGATGGGACTGATCACTGGTGCAACAATTATTCATCGCACATAGTTTTGTCCTCATCTGGTACACTTAGTTATTTTAAAACTTATTCACCACCCTGATGCTAAAAAAAAACACCACACCACACACATCACCAGGGGACATTAATTAATAAACAGACAAAATACAAGCCTAAAACATCACTAAAAAGCAGTCAAAACACGTTAGATTTTTAAAAAGAGCAATAGCCGTTCTCTAAAGCTTAGTGATACCAAGTCTTTTTTCCCTTATGCTGCAATCTTACACTTGCTTACCTTAGAGTCAGTCCCATTGAACCCAATAGACATGCATATAATTGTGCTGTTAGTTGACTGGCTGGCCGGGGCAGGGCAATAATCAACCAGTGACATTCCGAAGGGGGATGGGAAATGCTAAGTTTTTCAGACTCCAGAACACTGTGTCACGTGGCGTCTGGCCCTCACCTTCAGAGCCGTTCGTGGCTGTGAACGCGAAGCGGAGCCACACATGGCTCTGAGGGGGAGGGGAGGGGGAGGAGCTGCTTTGCACAGGTGTTTGGGAGCTCTGAAAACTTAGTATCCCCCACCCACCCAGAAATGCCACAGCAATCAACAACGGTTAAACTGACACGGTGAAGGGATGTCCTGCTGCTTAGTTGATGCCCATTTGTGACTATCTGCATCAACAGGTAGGAACATAACGCTTTTTTTTTTTAACAAAAACAGAGCCTGGAATTGAGACTGGCTTGCCAGGTGAAACTGAAACTACATTGGATAATTGAGGTTTGCTTATTTTTCTGTGGTACTGGTGCAGGCCCTGAGAGTTGAGGAGCTTAGAGAGGGGCAAGGGAAAATTCCCAGTGCCTCCTGTTCATTCCTCCCCCACCATAGCAGTGTGGCATGGATGCATGCCATGGTGGGGGGGGATAGGATTGGGCCCTTAGCCTTTGCAATGTGTTGCTAGTGTGTGGCATTTCAGTGATTGTTCCCTTGCCCAGCTGCTATATGGACCCCTCACCCTTGCCTTGCTTTGCTATTCAGCTGCCTCCCATTTTGTGGCCCTCTGAGATCTGCTTCTGGTTCACCAGCTTCCCCCGCCTGGTGCTTGACCCTTATCAAACCCTGACAGATACAGAATATGCTACTGATCGGTGTGTGTGTGGATCAGTAGCCTAGCCAGAGGGGGGGAGAGGCAGTGTAAGTACAAAAGGTGCAGGTGTAAATACGGCAGGTGCAACAACACACTGTGCAAACAGCTCTTCCCCCCCCCCCCTGTCAGAGCCATTCAGAGCAGTGACAGCAACATGCATTACTGCAGCTGCCCCAAACGGCTCTGATGGTGAGGGGGAGGGCCTGTTTATATGGTGCGTTGCAGCTCCTGCTGTACTTACCTTGCCATCCCCTCTAGCTACGCTTTTGGTGTGGGTTGTTAAGCAGAACAAAGAAAATAACGAAAGCAGAAGTTCCTAGAATGTCAAATATTTAGAATGCATGGGAAAGACAAACCGTCCTAATGGATTTATATTCCCATGAAGATATTTCAAAGCTAGTTCATGCTGCATCTTTGTGCACTCGGCCACAATCATGAGTCTTGGAATTCCCCTGTGCATTGAATAAAAGAGAAATAGAGATAAAAGAAGGAGAAAACCTCAAAGGTGCAGGGAGAGCAATGTATTCAAGTATGTGAAACAGCATTCAAGATTTGGAAGGCAAGCCCTGCCTAGGAGAGCGTGTAAGTTGCCCCCAAGAAGAGTTCTGTGATTTGGAACACATTGGGACTTGGGGCATTGCACTTTCAGTGCACCTTTCTCTTTTGTTTTTTGTACTGGTGTGGCATCTTCCCAACTTGCCTTCCAAGGTATGCAATATGTAAGGACTATTTTAGCACAGCTAGGTCATGTTGGTGGGATCCTATGAATATAGTGGAAGGCAGAGCATAGACATGGTTAACCACTGTGTATCTATTTTAGTATCTAATAATAATCTCAGTTGGGTTTGGAAGTCCAATGTACAACACCCATTCAGGTTTGTCCTTTCCTAATGATCTGCTTCCAAGAGAAAACTCAGCATTAGGCTAATTAATCTGAACGTTTGCCTTGCCTTGTCTTAATTTATCTTTTGGCAGCTTTGTCTCACTTTCAACTACCTAGCGTCTGACTCTTTTCCTAGTACTGGCAGTCACTCGCTTTTCACTCAACTGTTGAATTGGTGTGCATGTCTTGGAACCACAAAGTTCAAAGGCAAGCAAGTCCATGTATACTGGCCTTTCCATCTCTACCACCACCACCCCACTCCTCTCAAGCCATGAAAAGACTGGAAGAGCAATTTCATCATGTTCAATTTCCTCATACTGACTGCTGTACCTCAAAGAAATAGTGTTATCTAGTTTTACAGAGCTGAATACTATTTTCAGATTGACTGCCCAATCTTATCCTCCTCATGTCCGTAATGCTATCGTGGGGGTGGGGGAGGAAGCAGACAACCTGTGAGAGTTGAGAATTTTTTTTTACTTTCTGTAGCTAGATGTGCACAGTGGGTCTCCTTGGACCTATGCCAACTCTTTTGCGGGCATCAAGGGGGGATAGGATCTTGGCATGCACTATTGCCACTAAATCCTTCCCCTTCTTACATTCTCCTTGCCCCAATTCCCCCCCAAGACACCACAAACTGCCCTTGTGTCACCTTAGCTGCTCTCATATGGTGTCTCTGAGCTCCTGACATGCATGCTGGGCCTCTAGTTGTTTGTATCAGTAGTTCCACTGTGTACAACAGCGGCATGCCTTTTGGTTGTGCTCTAGGGGGACTTACAGCAGCAGATTGTGCAATCTGCTGCTGTAGGCCATTCTATCCATTGGGAGAATGTAGGCCCTCCATAAGATTGGGGCAAATGGATGTTCATCCATTGTCACATAGGAACAGGAATTAGTAGCTGTATCTTGAAAGGTCCATTCTGTTCTTGACCTTCCAAGACATCTATTCTATTTCCCATCTAAAGGAAGCTTCTGCAGAAAAGAAAGAACCACATAAAAATGAACCTGAAAGGAGGTTTGTCTGCAAGATTCTGAAGTTCATTAAGATGATGAAAATTTGTACACCTTTCAGAAATTCTCAGCAGGAGCTAGGACATGAATCGAAGCAATAGAATGCTCGAGTTTGAAAGGTCATCCTTGTCACAAACTTCCACAGAGATAAGGAATGGGCTGTGACCACAATGCTGTTGTTTTTTAATCTATCTGGTCTAGAGTTGTTAGAAATCAGTTTTGGTAATAAGCAATTTTGACTGCAGGTATAGATTCACTCCAGGTTGTCATTACAAATGTTCCCATGCCTCCAATTTAACGGTTATTGAAATATATTTAAGAAAATCCCACATTACATAATGTGTATAGGTAGGTTGCAGTGTGCCTAGGTATTGGTAAATAATTGTCGTATTTCTTTTTTCCCATTTTTAAGTGATTAAATGTCATGAATGGTTTGTATAAAATTTCAGTTCTCTTTTGTGTAAGTGCCATAACCATTTTGATGCCCCTTTGAGGGATCTGGTGAGACCCAAACTTCTTTATAAAAATAAAATAAAAGCAAATACAAGCAAAATACAAAATAAAAATACAAGCAAATCTTGCAGTTTGGAAGCAGGGATACACATTCCTGAATACTTCAGAAACCCCCATAAGGAAGGGTGAGGTTTGGTATTTTTTCCAAACTTTCTTGAAATAAAGTTAAAATAAACTTGATTAAATAAAATAATCTTGATTAAAGATTAAAGATAAAATGGCAAATTGTGGTGTTTTGTATTTTTATTCCACATTCTCATTTTTTCTTAATTTCAAATGCTTTAAAAGTATACTAGGTATACGATATAAGTGATATAGTAGCAGCAGATGCTGCCACAATATTATTTCTAATTGGAAAAGTAGTCTATTTTAATTTTTGGAAAATATCTTACACACCAAAATGCGGTGTTTTGTATTTTTATTTACTCCAAAGGCGGTGTCTTATGTTTTTATGTGGTGTTCAAACCACCCCTACCCATAACACTGATTCATATGTGAAGGAGTAATAGAAGTCCCAGTATATGATTTTTCTTGCTCTGTCCCTGTACAGTATTGTTAGAAAAACATTCTTCTTGGGTTAAAAAACAGTTTCATTTTCAGACTATTCTAAGCTAATAAACATGGTGACTATGGGCTCAATCCAGAGTCCTCCAGAGCCTGTGGTATGAGCGAACTGCCAGGCCTGGAGTGATAAAAGTGCTGGAAGGTACTTCCAGCACTGGCAGTAAGCCGTTACCGCCAGTGCTGGCTCAATGCCGGTGCCCTCTACCTGGAGGCGGCAATGTAGCAACAGCAGCCGATAAGTGCAGGGGCCGCCGGTGTTGCACTGATTCAGGATGGAGTGGAAGGATATTACTGGGGGAGGGCCAAGGCAGGATGGGACCAGTGGTGACCTTCACCGCCAGATCTGTGTCAGAACACATAGAAATCCTCACATCTGCCCTAGATCAGACATTGTTTACCCGGTGTGGTGAGGCTGGTTGGGATAAATCCACTGATGTCACCTACTCCCCAGTAGACGGTTCGCTGGGCGGGAGTAGGAGTGATTGACAGCACGTCGTTTCACTTCCGGTATCTTCGCGCGCCCCGCACGGCTTTCCCTCGCCTCGGAGGGGGCGCCTGCTCGCCCAGGCACCCGGCGCCCCCCCACCCATCCCCCATGGCGAGCATCATCATGCAACTCAAATAGTTCTGACTTGCTTGTTCGTTTGGATTCAGATTTTCCCTGATTATGTACTGGCTAAAGCTTGAAATATGTTGGTTTCTGCGCATCACGTTCTGTAACACATCTCCACTATACTCCACTATACTCAGTTGATATGCTGTCTCTCAACCAGGCCTTTGTGCCAGAATGTCATTGATCATATTGTGATGTTACAGTCAAATATGCCAGAGCAAATCTAGCATGCCATTCTAAAACATGACATGTCATAGTAGGGAGGTATGAGAATACCTTGCAAACAGATATAGCTGTAGTTTGTAGAAATGGAAGGGATGGAGTTGTAATCATATTATGCTCCAATTTGTGTGAACTGTATAGCCAGTGCTATACTTGTTTACTTAGAAATAAGCCCCGCTGCAATCCACAGGGCTTTCTCCCAAAAAATATGCTCTTGATTGAAGACTTGATAAGCCTTTTCAGACCATGTACAAGAAAAATAAATAAGTTAAAAAATAACTGTTGGGGGCCATTATCCATTTCTAATCCGTTTTTGTTCACAGCCCCTATAGTGATTTGGTTCAATACGTGCATGCCACAGCATTAATTATATGGTGCAGAATGGAGGACAAACCCTAAATCAGTTCTACACATAAGAACAGTCCTCACTAAATACATATTGTGAAAACAATAGTTGCTGAAATAGGAGAATCAGATATGATGAGGGTTGTCGCAGATGCATTGTATAGGTAAGGGCACTTGTGTAAGATTGCAGAAAAAAATTCAACAAGGTAAATGTTTTGTGCCCTTCAGAGGATTGAGAGCCATTTTCATTATGTTAATTTATGTGGTATAAGGGCTTCCTGATTGACACTAATTGATTGTCCCACCTGGGGGTTAATTGACATCAGTTTGCCTTTATTCACCAGTATACTCTTAATCAGCTTTTTACCTGCTTTGAAAAATGTTCCCAGCTGGAGTGGATGTGGGGGTTTATACACTGACAATATGGTTCATTTCGGAGGAGTGTTTTGATTTTTCTAAGTACGGTGATAATTTTTTTCTCCCCTTCATATGAATATTTTTACATGTGTTCTATGTCAACTAATTGTTTCGGTTTCAGTTATGTAGATAACGTGGTGTCACTTCAGGGTGAACTCTTTTTCCTTCATTGTATAGATAAGTGGATTTCTACAGAATCAAATATCAATGTTGTTCCATGTCAAGTACCATTTTTCCACCATTGCTGTTCTGCATCTCGTTTACGAAGGACTAGAGAATGTGCTATTACCCACACATCCCCCAAATAAATACTCTGGACTGCAGCATTGGATTTAAATGGGGCCACTTTATTAAATAATGAAGAGAAATACTTGCAACAGGGTTAGGGTGGGGCCATGCTGTAATTAAGCCCCACCCTCCAGCATGCGGGGTCTCAGTAGGGGAAACGGACCTAGCCGTCTACGTCCCCTTATTCTCTTTGGGCAAAAACATCTGACTCCAGGCGACCATCAGTGCCATGCACTGATTAAGCCTTTCGTTGTCACCCCCGAAGATAGCGGGATAGCCTGGCCTGCAGGAAGAATCCTGCCGGGTCCTGCCCATCCAATCAAGGTGTTTGCCAGCTCAGCCTCTTTGAGCCGGTTAGGCATCATCCGAGCGGTCCTGACTAACACCTCGACTTTGCCATCATGGATGTACACCGATATGCCCTACCTACCTGTACTCTGCACGCTTCATGCCACACGGCAGGACAGCCTAGCGCTTGTCCTGGCCATCCCCACCCTGCAAAAAAGACAGGATACCCTGTTGCAAATCCTTAAGGAAAATATCGGAGCCCAAAGGTGACAGATGCACTCCGTCGCTCCGGAACAAGGCAGGCTGATGGAAAACGATACTTGCATGTTGTATAACGGCCCCGCCCAGTTCCATCACAATCCTCCCCAGGTAGTCATTGAGCCTTTCCCTTGTGACATCTATCCTGTGAATCCTCCCAACCCCCGCCAGGCCCTTCGGGGGAGAAGGTCAGACCAAAGGAAGCGTGTCAAAGGCCACCATCTCAAAACCTTGGTAAAATCCTTATGGGCCTGGATTCTCAAGGACTTAGATGTCCTCTGACCCAGGTCGTTCTTGTCTAGATGTATGACTATTACCTGGGGAGGAGGGTGAGACTCGCCATATTCCCTCAGCATGGGCGGGAACTGTCCCCAACGCATGCTTCTGCGGGCCGCCCAACTAATACTGGCAAACCTGCTGAGCCCTAGTTGAGAGCCAAAGTTGGTGGACAAGGCCCTTTTCCTGGCCCAGACGATTATGGAATGTCCGCAAATCAAAACTTGAGTGGAGTACGGCCACCGTGGACCTGTCAAAACACGGAAACAGTGTCGGGAAATGGGAACAATAACCACCCCACTGAATGGTAATGCAGGGAGACCAACGAGGAATCCCATAAAGTCAGAACCAACGGCCCTCAGAAAGGCAAAAGCCAGCAAGGACCCTCTCCCAGGGGGAGAGGACAGTGATGTCATGCACCCACTACGCACCACTACGCGAGTACCGGTTTCTAGAAGTTGAGCTGGCCTAAATCATTATTTGTTTGGCATTTGGACAAGTGCCAATCAAAAGTGAGTACCGGTTTCTAAATCATTTGGATGACACCACTGGGAGAGGAGGGACCCAAATATATACAGACCATGATCACCATCTGAAGTAATGTAGCCAGTTTTAGCCTTATCTGACATAGTAACGAAAAGCTCCAGAGCGCTTTTCGTTAAAAGAAAACGAAACATATAATACTAAACATGTTATTGTTCTGAGAATATCTCTTTGTCCTTCTTTGCTTTCTTAACACACTCCAAAGCAAGCCCAGGCTTGGTCTCCAAAGATAAAATATCCCTTAACTGAGGGCAACCTCCAAAATATTTATGAGCCTTTCTATATACTCTACCATCTGTCTTGCAATCCAGTCCTAACCAGCGCCGGGGCAGTGGTTGCACACGCCATGGGCGCCAACTAGGGAAGCTATGGGTTTTCAGCCCCTACAGTGGGGGCAGAGCACCCATGTTCCAGCCAGCCCCTCCGACACCCAGCACCCCTCCCAATCAGTGGCCCCAGCACCTCTTCCCGAACGATTGCATGCCCTGGCCTTGGGAGAGGCAGCTGTCAGGCCAGCAGACCCCTTCCTGAGGCCAGGGCGTGGGATTGCCATGGCGATCACATGCCCCGGCCTCGGGAGATGACAGGAGGCCTGGTCACATCAGGGGGAGTGGCCGCATCAATGTCGGGGGCGTGGCCATGGGCACCCTCGATGTTATAAGCAAGTTGGCGCCAAATGCCATACGCTGTATGCAGCAGCAGGATTGAGCAGACTGAAGGCTTCCTCAAGTGCTCAGTGGGGCTACTTGTACCTGTACTAGCAAAAGTCTTCTGACACAAGTCTAAGTCCTATGTAGGGAGTTCGCATGCAGGAGGGGAATAGGATGCAGTGTGTGCCAGTAGAGGCAGTCCTGCCTGCCTCCCTACCGGGCTTGAACCGTCTTCGTTCCACCCTCCCCCCACCTCTGCACCCCTTAGTTGTGGGACTCCTGGATGTAATGCTGGCAGTATGGCACAGGCCTTCCTGCTGGCACTGCTTACTCATGGGGTGCCACTGCACCAGTATAGCAGGCAATCAGGATTGAGCCATAAATCTAGAAATACCTGACATGGGGTATAGTCCTATCTAGCTTTCCAGCTCCAGGGAAGCTTCAATGTAAGTCCCGAGGTCCTTTTGGAGGCCAATTGCACGATGTTGCACACACTCGCTTGGTATGGCTGCATCAGGGCTGGAACATTGGATAGGATTGGGACCATGGTGTGGTTAAGAATGCTTATTCTTAAGGATCACAGTGAAATGAATTTTGATTACTGCTTTATTCATTGAGGTCAGTGCTGATAAATCTCTCAGAATATCCATTCACCTTTTGTGATTTTCTCAATAGTTCACTGTCTCAGAGCAATTTGGAAGAATAAAGCACAATTGGTTAAAAATAATCAGAAGCTGTAAGACAGCATGACCGGCTCATCGTACTGCCTATACTATGTATAATAAAACATCATGGATTTAGCTAGGGCAGGTTGACTGGCAAAGACCATTTCAGATGCCCTGAGAGTGCTTGCTTTCAGATCCCATTGCAGGTTAAATTACTAGAACGGCAATGCAAAAATCTGGGTATATTCAATTGAGCAATTTGAGCTGCTGCTTCTTTTCTTTTTTCAAAATGCTACTGTCAAGTTGTACCTGACGGTAAACCAGAATAAATAAATGGATTTTATTACTGCAGTCAAGTGGAGCTTGTCACTGAAAACAATTCTTGTTAAGTACTGTATTACGACTGAAAGACCTAATTGTGTCATAACAAAGAATGTAGTACTGTGTCTATTGTTTAAATGCCAGAGTGCAGGGAAAAGTTGTACAGAGCCCAGTATAAGAAATTAGCTCTTTTAAAGAGGGTGAATTAGCTGATGACAAGTTTAGTCATTTCATTTAAGCCCCAAATATCTTGCTATTAAATAGATAACCCTTTGTGAACACACGAAGCAAGTCTTGTTTTAATAAGGGCTTAAAAATTCAGACTGATGAGCAATTTATGTTATGTTGTCTATTGGATGCTGCCATAACCATGAACATATGTAGTGGCGATCGAAAGAATGAACAAATGAGTTGAAGTCAGTGGTTCCCAAACTTTTTTGACTGGCTTCGTTGACCTACTGGGCCATTGGTCACAGCTCCCCATTAGGCCTACAATTCTATACATTGTATAGGGCAGTGGGTTGTTCACAAGGATTCCACAGCTCCCTTGGCTGGTTTTGGTTGCTCCTCGAGGAGCCATAGCTCACAGTTTGGAAACCACTGAGGGCCCAATCCTATCCAACTTTCTGGTGCTGATGCAGCTGGAAGTAAGTGAACAAATGTTCCCTTGCCTTGAGGAGGCTGTATTGGAAAAGGCAGGAGATACCCCCAGGAGACAGGGAATGGTATCAGCAATGGCCCCTTGTCCCAGATAAGCCAGGGAGTATAGGGTTAACCCCCAAGGTCTTTGCAAGCCTCAGGAGCACAGCTATAGGCTGATGAGGCCCCTGGAAATGAAGGGAGGTTAGCACAGGTGCAGATGGGCGTGGCTGATGCTGGAGCCTGCCTAGCAACATACACCGATTGGCTGGTCTCAGTATAAAGTTGGAGGCAAGAGCTGCAGTGAGGAACCTGGATAGGTGCACCAGGTAGGTGCTGGCAAAGCTGGATTATTAAAGGAAGGGTGATTAGCACCAGGTAGGTGCTAGACAGAAGCACCAGGCAGGTGCTGGCTGGACGGAGTGCTGGCTGGAGTGCTGGCTGGACTGCCTGCCTGAAGGACTGTTGGATGGACTGATGAACGGGCTGAAAGACTGGATAAGGTAAGGTTATTGTGGGGAATAACCATTGGGAATTGTTGTATGTCTGCCACGCCCCTGGAGCCACCAAGTGGAGGAGGCAGTTATGGCTTGGGCAAGCTGACTGCCTATTGTTTGTTGGTGGGGTTTGTTGGTGTTAGACTATACTAAGAGTAGTTTGGAGCTAACCAAGTGATAAGGGCAGTCTGGAGGAGGCTGGCCAGTTGGTGATCTCAATCAAAGCTGCTGGAAGAGAGGAGGCCCAGTGGGTGACTGAACCCCCTCCCTCTTGCCTATCTCTGAGGCTGCTCTGGAGGGGAAACTAGTTAGCCTAGTTTGGGCATTAGGGCATTGGGGAGGCCCAGCAGGGAATTTGGCAGAACAGAGGCCTCCGGGACTGTCTCCCCACCACAGAATGTAGCACACACCCCATTGGGACAGCTACACTGGGGCTGGAAAATTGGATAGGATTTGGCCCTGAATTAAGTTATTACCTCTGTTCAGATGTTAGCTATCCTGTGAAAACCTGACCAAGGTGCATCATGTAGCATCAACAGAACTTCAGCAAATCTCTTCCCAGTGTAGATGCATGCTCAAGCCCTGCTCTATGCACTACCAGCACTTGGTAGCAAGAAGCAAATGCTGTACAAATGCTCAGGGGAGAGAGCACCTCCTCTGAGCTAGAACATCAAACAGGCCTCGAGCGCAATTCTAACTTGGAGTTAGGCCGGCATAAGCTAAGCCAGCTACGTTTAGCCAGCACAAGGGCCACCATACAGCATGTTTGGACCACTCTCGGAGTCAGGGAGGATGGTGCACGTCTGTGTGCTGGCCTCTCTGGCTCCAAGTGTGGACCAAACATACTTTACGGTGTCCCTTGTGCTGGCCAAACTTTGCTGGCTTAGTTTACGCCGGCCTAACTCAGTTTAGGATTGTGCCCCTAGTACATCTTGAACATCAAATATGAAAGCATAGAAACACTGTAGTCACTCTAACTGCTTAGTTGCCATGGTTCTTTGTATTCAGTCTGCACAAATTTAATAGCGTAGGAACAGAATGTAAATGAAGAGTAGAGGAACGTAGTAGGCCAGTATGGGTACTAAATTTAGACACCTCTGATCTGATTATCAGTGACCTCTCCACATCACACTGTGTTCACATGCACACCATTAATCTTAATCTAGATCACTGGTTCTGAAACCTTTTAGCATCAGGTCCCACCTAAAAGAAGTTTCCGTTTCGTTGCAACTCAGGTCTGTGGCTATAATGGTGATTGGGCAGCAGGGCTCCCCCCCCCAAGTAGCAGGTTGCTTAACCCTAGTTGCACATTGCCTGGTCTACCTTGTCAGTTTTGTGAACCAGTGGCAGTCCTACCATTCAGCTGGGGGGGGGGGATTACCCCAGGTGCCTTCTGCTGCAGGCCTCAAACTGCATGCCGAAAGCATTCTGAAGGCTTCAGAACACCTGTAATTACTACTTCCGGTTTTCATTGGAAAACAGGAAGTAGTATTGTTTAAAAGCATTCTGAAGCTTTCAGAACATTTTTGGCACACAATGGGACATCACGCAAGGTTGCAGAACCTAAAGTGAATGGAGGGGGCAGGGGGCTATTGGGGGTGGTAGTCTGTGGTCCTGCCTCTGAGTGGGGAAAGGGCCTGGAATGCGACTTTTGTGAACCACCAAAAAGGCTGAGTGACAGGAATTTGGTAACAGCCCATTTTAGGTAATCACTTCTGCTATGAAAGGTGCATATGCATAACAGGTAAAGGAAAGGTCAATAATATTGCAGGTTATGGACAAACGTGCATGCATACGCACCTGATCCACAGCAGCTTGCCCCTAAAAGGCTTGTGACCTGTGAAAATGACTTGTGAAATTCCAGGATGGAGTCAGCATGGGCGCGTGCAGAGGCTCCTGAATTGACTCAACTCGAATTTCGAGACTTTTGCACGACACAGTGAAATACTTATTCCAAAGGGAGTAGAAGTCTATCATTAAAGAAAATGAAGTTAGGTTATAAACCATGTTGGAAACCAGTGCTTGAGAGATCCTGTTACTTCTCGTTCTCACCAAAATGTGTAAGCAAAGTCACAGCAGGTTCTGTCTATTTTCTTCAGCACGCCCATAGTAATGAGACCTACATTTATTTCATGTTTTTATTGCTTTCTATTTCTGTTTTTCCCCCCCTTTCTGCCCTCTTTCTTTCCAGTTGCAACAGCAGAGAGCTCAGCTGAAGGAACACGCTTATGCTTCACACTTGAGGCAAGGACACCTGAGTGTCATATTTTTATTTCCTCTTATAACAAATCCCTAAGCCTTGGCCCTCTGCCTTCAAGAGTCATGTCCCTTGTATTACCCTGCAGGGGAACACAGCTACAGAAGAAGTTTGTTGTCACGGCAGAAGGATGATGGGAAGCACTGGGCCGTTATAAAATGAGACCGGAATGGCAACACTGAAATTGTGCGTTTGACCTGACATTCTTGGAGGTGCCTTTATAATTAAGGGAAGAGCAATATGATGTAAAGTGGAATATCAACCTTGCTGAGCTGAAGATTGCATAAAACTTCATAAAAGATTTCATAAAAGGAATTACATTCCTGAAGCACACAGGTGTGTTTTGTGTAGTACAAAGGTTGATCAGACGTGATAGGATACTGGTCTATTGCGCGTACGTGCCACCTTCCCATCAAGAATCTTAGAGTAGTAGTTTATGTTCATGATGGTTCTGGAATGGCAGACTTGACGGGTAGCGCAATCCTGTACTGCGCTGGCACAGGCAGGCCTGCCCTTATGCCTGAATCCCAAGCCCGCTCCCCCAGGCTGGCATGCCTGCTGGCCCACCTGCCCATAAACACCCCCCTCGCCCACTCCCTCCTTCTTGCCCACCTCTGCGCTGGCTGGCTGGCTTCAGCAGGTGCAGAGGACGTACAACACGGGGGCTCCAAGGCCAGCGCTGCGGGCAGCTCTAGCCTGGGACCCATAGCGCTGACACGGGGGTGCAGCTTGGCACTCCCGCATTGGCTCTGTGTGCTTTGTGTCAACTCTACCATGTAGCATCAGCACAAACAGGTGCCCAGGGTAGCACCCTGAGACATGGCGACTTGCTAGATAGGTTAGCCTGGATGCTTGTGGAGACAAATGTAGGTTGCTAAATCTTAGGCGTTCTACTGAATTGTGACAATGCATGTTCACAATTTTAAGTGGTGTTTTGGGGTTGGGGGGGGCATTTGGATTTGCTGCCATCACAGGAAGTGGGTTCTGAGTCATCGGCTGTCTGTGCTAAAATCACGAGCACACTTCTTGGCTAAACAGGACCCAGATTTGATGAAAGAAATGTAAAATTCCTAAGCTTGTCTGTAATTTTGTACATTGTTCTGCTTGATGCTATGATGGATCTGCCAACGTCACGCAAAGACACACTTTATGGACAGTCCCTTGTTCCAAGGTAGTGAACGATTTCCAGATATTTGTGCAGCAAAGTGTAACATCCTGTTTATTTAGTTAATAATCCAAAAAGCAATCGTTGAAAGAATGTGCAAAAAGAATAAGATAACTGTGCCTATACTATCACTCACCTGCAACAGCTTAAATTTTCCAAGCTTTGCTTTAATAAGAATGGCAGTCATTTTAGGTCTTATTCATCAAAGACCTTGACATCAAACGTCTTTTAAAATAGTTTCAAAAGACAAGAAGTCTGTGCATGAACATTGGTGCTTATCATATCCTTGAGCTAAATCTTATGAAACCGCTAAGCGATTTACAGCCTAATTCAGTGATGGGCTTGGTGTGTCAAAACTTTGGAAAATGCTTGATTTGACTCTGCTGGTGTGTCAACCACCCCTTCCAAGCAAAAGACAAACAATTCTTTATATTCATTTATTTTAACAAAAATTACTGTCCAATCATGTTCTGAAATATGAATATTGTTCCATAATTTTGGACACTGAAGTTAAAAACCCACTTGTAGTTTCATGCCTGATCTGGCTAGCTAAGCAGATAAATTGGAGAAGGGAGGGGGGAAGTTGCAAGAGAGAAAAAGACCAAAGACATTACAAAACAGATAGGATTCATTTCTGTCTGTAGCTTTTCAGAGCTTGATAATAAAATAAGACTGTCAGCAGAAAAGTTTTAACCTTGGGAGAGGTGGCATTGCGCAGGCGTGATTAGTCTCATACATATTAGGCCGTGCTTCCTTCTCATTATTTTCATATTTGCATGAACATACGTCGTGGGTGGAAGTATGTACAAAGGAGGGTGCACATATCAAAGAGTGAGGGAGGAGAAATCTTAAAATATTCTGTATGAGTGCTGTGGATTAGTGGAGCCAAAACCAATGAATGTAAAGTAAGAAACCACGCCTAAAGAGTATAAAAGGTTAAACCTAATGTACTAAGGTGTGGCTTGTGGCTGGAATTGTTTTTTTTTCCCGTTGCTACCTGTATTGGCCAATACGTGAATAAACTTTTCTCTCAAACCATAAATTTGGAGTCAGAATCTATACCTGACAATGTGTAGTGCTTTGTACTATATAAAGAAACATCAAATAATTATAAAAATGAAAAATGAGTAAAACAATTTCAGTTTTTGTCAGGCATTGGTGATTGCTGGTGTTGCAGTGTGTCATCTTTGACATGTGTGTCGCAGGTTCGCTATCACTGGCCTAATTCAGTGGAGGAGTGGGCTGTCATGAACAGCTCATGACAACAGTGGAAGTGACTTCTGCTGTCATAACATGGCTGCTGAAGCCGTGTGGAGTGCTACTTCGGCGGCCATTTTGCACATGAAGATGCAACAGCACTGCAACTTTGCCTTTGGACTCTGCTGCACTTGCTGGGCCAGGTAAGGCAGCGGTGGGGGAAGGGGGTGGCAGTGGGGGAGAAGCTGAGGGGGGAGAAATGGGTCAGGGAGGCAGCAGGAGGGGTGGATCACATAACTTTGGTTGGGAGAACACATGACGACAGCATCTTTCAAGTCTAGCCAGAAATCTATTGTCTCCCAGTCCTGATGTGTGTGTGT
Organism: Lerista edwardsae; assembly: GCA_029204185.1. Classification (NCBI taxonomy): domain Eukaryota; kingdom Metazoa; phylum Chordata; class Lepidosauria; order Squamata; family Scincidae; genus Lerista; species Lerista edwardsae. The sequence continues at coordinate 3,967,289 of JAJKFI010000014.1, forward strand.
GTGGGCGGGGGGGGGGGAGAATGATGGGCAAATCCTGTGTCTCTGTGTTAGTATTAGTGTCTTTGGGGATTTATCTCTCTTCTCCTCTGGCCACTCTCTTGCCTATACTTCTTTCACGCTTTTTGTCTTTTACCAGCATTCACACGGGGGGGGGGCAAGAAGGGGGGGAAGAGCAAAAGTCTTTTTTTTTCCAATCGGTACACACCCAACCCTATTCAGTGTTCCAACGCAGCTGTGCCAATGCAGTGTGTGCTTCATCCTGCGGTGGGGACGCAATCCCAGAGGCCTGCTTGGTGCTGCATTGGAACTGTATCAACGCTAGAAATGTGACAGGATTGGGCTCTGTGTCTAGCAATGGATAACCAACATGCATTTATTATAATAAAAACATACGCCTCATAACAAAGCATTACGAACTGCCAGGCACTGAATAGCAGAGTGTTCCATCCGGGCAGCTCGAGCCACAGGCCCGGGGTTGTTTTTGGATATCAGAGGAAGGAATATGCTCAGTCCAGAGTCAGGGTGCAAAGGCATTTTATTTCTTCTAAGTCTAAAACAAAGCTTGTGTCACCAAGCAAAGCAAAACTTACACAGTGTTGTCAGATGGACTTGGAGCGACATGGCGGCTAGCTGGCATCCAGAATCAAGTCACTCCCTAACCTAAATTACAGCAAGCTTATATAGGCTAGGTGCTTGTTTATCAGGAAATCAGTACTAATTGGCAAAAACAAATTATTTGACAGCACAATGTTATATTGCAAACTATGTGTGGGCTGCATCATCAGGAGACATTTCATCTTCACAACTGGGAGATGCTCCCCTCATTAGAAGACCTCTTGTTATGCACCTGTGACAGATAAAGGAATCTTATCAGTCACATGCCATAGATCATAGAATGGACTGATGCCACCAAAGAGATTGTCAGGAGATGTCCCCCTCATTAAGGACAGTGGTGGGATTCAAATAAATTAACAACTGGTTCTATGTCCTTCAGGGCGGCCGCTGCCTTTCTTCCCTCCCCCAACCTAAAATTAGCAACCGGTTCTGCAGAATAGGTGAGAACTGGCTGAATTTCACCACTGATTAAGGAGAAGGGTACCTAGCTTAATTGGTACATGTAAAATATAAACGTAAGTCAGGGCTTTGAAGTGGACAGCACCTTATCGCCCTATAACAAATTCCAAGGGCGGCGGCAAAGGAGAGTTAGAATAGACAAAAGGAATTTCTTTTTACCCTGCATGTAATTAATCTGTGGAATTCCTTGCCACAGGATGTGGTGATGGCATATGGCTTGGATGCCTTTAAAATGGGATTGGACAGCTTTATGAAGGAAAAATAGATCACATCTGGTCAGCCACTGTGAGATTTAGGAAGCTGGTCTTGATGGGCGCTTTGGCCTGATCCAGCAGGGCTTTTCTTATGCTGTTACCTTACCCTATTTTGTAGATGGAATACAGCTCACAAAATTGTGGTAGAGCTTATGATCAGCAAATCTTCCTGGGGCATTCATAACCATGTGTGGAAATGTCCATTTGCACCTTCTATTTTTGTAGATTGACTAAAAGCAATATCGCCGTGCATAGATAGGTGACAAAAAAACGCTTTCAGATTATCTTTCTGCTCTCCCCTCCCTTCCTCTGCTACTATAACTGATAAATGGCTGTGGATAGGATTTTCTCATTTTTCCAGCAGAATTAGAATTGTGTTATTGACTCTTTACCACGTGCAAAATAGATAATTTGTAAGAGCTGTGCAAAATGTTAATGTAAGTTTTGTAATGTATTGAAAATAGTAATGTCTTGTTCTTACCATCCAAACTCTGGTGGTTTACAAAATGCCATAAAAGCTCAAAAAAACAACAAAAGCCCAAAAACAGCCGAGAGAGACCATATCATGCACTTCCGCAATCTGCAGTTGAAGGTAAATGTGAGAATGTTGAAACTGACCCAATTTGCTTAAGAATGATAATCAAACTATGCATGGGTCAAAGGATCCTTGAAAGGCAAGAGTGACTCTGTGAACATCTTTACCATAGGTTATGTCTCACAGTTGGCAAAATCCCGTGTGTTTTCTAAAAGTGAAGAGGTTAAGCAGAAACAGTATAAATCTAGAAAAAAGGCGTCTGAGCAGGGACATGATTGAGAGCGCAATCCTAACCTGGAATTAGGCTGGCACAGTTAGGCCAGCAAAGTTTGGCTGGTACAAGGGACACTGTAAAGTATGCTTGGACCACTCTTGGAGTAAGAGAGGCCAGCACACAGCTGTGCGCCATCCTCCCTGACTCAGAGAGTAATAGTTTACAGTGGCCCTTGTGCTGGCCAAACTTCGCTGGCTTAACTGTGCCGGCCTAACTCCAGGTTAGGATTGCTCCCTGAGTCGTATAACATTATGCATGAGATGGCTAGAGTAGGTAGATGGGTGTTCTTTTTCCTCTCGCACCACACCAGACTCAGGAGACATCCATTAAAATTGTGTGGTGGAAATGTTAGAACAGACAAAAGAAAATATTTCTTTACCCAGTGTGTAATTAAACTGTGGAACTCCTTGCCACAGAACGTGGTGATGGGGAGAGCAATGGTATTTACTTTTCCTGGTGTGTCTTCTGCGTCTTTTTCTAAAACTGTAAGTCCTTGATCAGGGAATCATTTTTTATTCCTTTTGTTAAACTGTTTTGCAAACCAGTTTTGACTGAAAGTTGTAATTCAGTTGAATTACAACATCATCAGGATTGACAGCTTGCTGGTAAAAATAACTCCATATACAATATATATATACAATCTATGTATGTATATTTGTGTGTGTGTGCATGTGATTTCCTTCATAAGGAGGTGTTTTTGAATCCTGTGAAGCTCTGACTGTACACCTATTTGTTCTATATCACTTGAGTAGACATAACAGCTATATATTGAAGTCAATTATTCTGGAGAGGGATGTTTTCCACTAACAGTCATTCAAGTTTCCTCTTCAGAAAAAAAGCAACCTTTATATATAAACCATGGAAGTACAAATTAGTGCATGTATAATTCACATCAATTTTATGCTTTATATGTATAGTTGTCAGTTCCTTTTTATATATAAATATATGCCTAAGCTGAACAGTTTTTATTGACTTTAGTTCTACCTATAATGTAATTTTCCCCAGTGTAAAGCTATTTACAGACAATAGTATTCACTTCGTGTCGGTCCATTATCTTGAACATCATAATTCTATATGTTGGTAGGAACTCCATTTAATAAAAGACAGGATAGCCTATCAATCATGCTTCTATATACAGGCATGCCCCAGTATCCACTGATTTGGTATCCATGGTTTCAGTTATCCATGGATACTGGGACACGAATTAAAAAGAAAGGGCAACATTAAACAAATCTCTTTTTCTTTACTGTGTTGCAGCAAAACCACTGATATTCCCCTATCTTCAAAAAGGCATCCCCAGTATCCATGGTTTCAAGTATCCACTGGGGGGGGGGGTCCAGAATGGAAACCTCAGCTGGCACCAGGGCATGCCTGTAGTCTCAGAAATATGACGGATGTAGCAAGAGTTTAAAAAAATGGGTTAATGAAAGGGAGAGAGCTGGGTGAGGAGGCTTGTATAGTAGCTTTATTTTCTAAAAGTATGTCAAACCAATACACAGATGCAGGAGAGTCATTCAATGTTCCTCCTTCAACATGTTTAGACCAAAATGGCCCCTACAGTAAAAGAGTGTCTTGCTTGTACAAATGCTATAAGCATGAGAAACTGCAGATACCCAGATCTATGGTTAGGGGATGCCTGTTTTGTAACTCTGTAAATATGCAGTATAACCTTCAATTAAAGGAGCACAATTCCTTTAGTGCTGCTACAAGGCCACCCCCGACACAAGCTCTCCTACAGTGTGGGCTCACAGAGAATTCAGAACAGGAAACTGCCTCCCACATACGTCTTCTTGGTTCCAGTTTTCGATCTAGCTCCTCCTGCTGGTGCCGCAGATATGGAACTCTCTTGCAAATTGATCCACAAACCAATTAGAAGTAACTCCAAGCTGCAGGTGGTAATGTATTTATTGGAAGATGACGTAAGATGTCCCAAAGTCCGGGCAATCCGACCTGATGAATGTGCCAGATGTGACCAGGATGGGCACTGGGCGAGAGACTGAAACCAGCCTAGACAGAAGCTCGACCCCCCGGGACACAAGGGCAGCACCAAGCCCTGGGCAGAGCCAACCACTGTGGCTCTTGTTGCTTCAGCCCCTGAGGAAGACTGACGGGGTTGTGAACATGCACTCTCTCTCTTCCCCATACAGGCTCATGTAAAAATGACAGTAGGGGGGATAGAAATGGACTTCCTGGTGGACTCAGGTGCCTCCCGATTGCGTCAAGCTGGGGTGCGTCAAGCCACTAGATTCGCAGACCCTCCGGATTATTGGGGCAACGGGGAACACCCAACTCTGCCATTTCTTGACCCCTGCAGAGTGCCAAGTGGGGGAGACTCGCATCACTCACCAGTTCCTGTATACCCCGGGATCACTGTGCTCGCTGTTGGGACACGATCTGCTTTGCAAGCTCAAGGCAACCCTTGAATTTGATGAAAACAAAATCTGGCTCCAGCTTCCATGAGGGAAGGCATGGCGAATGATGTAGTTAACCAAGCCTCTAGCTACGACCTCCCTGTGGAAGTTCTGTCTCAGGTGAACCCTGTTGTTTGGAAAATGGAGGAACCTGGGAGAGCTCTGAAAGCCACGCCGGTCAAGGTAACATTGCAGGAGTGAGTGAACCCAGTGCGGATATGACAAAGACCCATGATTATGGAGGAACGGGTGGGTTTGGAATCCGTGATAGAGAGACTTTTGAAATATGGACTCCTGGTAAAGGAGCAATCGTCTTTCAAGTCACCGATCATGGCAGTCAAGAAGCAACCAGGAAAATTCCACCTAGTGCAGGACTTGTGTGCTTGTTTACAAGATTGTTTACAAGATTGTGGAAGATGTCCACCCAATTGTCCTGAACCCTTACATGCTCCTAACTGGTCTGAGGGGGGAGGAGAAGTTCTACAGCGTGATTGACATCAAAGACGCATTCTTTTGTGTCCCCCTGGACCCAATGTCTTACCCCATGTTCAGTTTCCAATGGGAGGGCCCTGGCAAGAGAGGGGTCACCCAGTTATTATGGACTGTGCTCCCCTAGGGTTTCAAGAATCCTTCCACCCTGTTTGGGCAGATTTTGGCCCAGGACCTCCAGGAATTGAAGGATCTGGGCTGCCCTCCAGGGGTGGTTGCAATATATGGATGATTTCCTCTGCACCACCCAAACCAAGGAGGATGTCGGGCGCTGACCATCAGTCTCTTCAACTGGCTTGCTGAATGTGGATATCGTGTGTCCAAAGAAAAGGTCCAGTTGGTGAAAGAGGAGGTACAGTACCTTGGGTTCCTCTTGAACAATGGGGAGAGATGGCTAACATCTACCCGCAAAGAAGTGGTGTGTCAGGTCTCCTGCCCAAAGACTGCTTAGCAACTGAAGGCTTTCCTCAGCATGCCCGGGTATTGTAGAATGTGGTTGAGTGGACTAACTGCCCGACCCCTCTTTGAGGCTCTCAAGGGGATCGGCAAAAGCAAAGCCCCCCTTGAATGAACAGAGGAGTGCCAGAAAGCATTAGAGAGCATTAAAACCAGCCTGATAGAGGTGCCTGCACTCACTCTTCCAGACCCAAGAAAGCCGTATGATCTCTTTGTCCATGAGCAAAACGGTGTAGCGCTGGGGGTGCTGACCCAGAATTTGGGCTCATGGAGGCACCCATGCAACTGTTCTTCCCAGATGGAGGTCAGACTCAGATCAAACAATACAATAAATGTTACTGTTGTTTTAGCATCATTTATTACACAGACTATTGCCTTCATCTTAGTGGCTTAGCTGACTGAGAAGTTTCCCTCGCCAGCCGATAATAAGGAAAGAGTATCTTCCCCATTGCACATGCTCCATGATCTCTTTGCTCTGTTCCTCCAGATGGATTAGAGCAGAGGTTCTCAAACATTGTAGTACCGGGACCCACCTCTTAGAATGGCAATCTGTCCAGGGCCCACCAGAAGTGATGTCATGGCTGGAAGTGCCATCATTGTGACACCAGAACCTGCTTCTTTTCTGAGAAAGCAGCAATAAGTTGTGATTTCTCAGTCATTTCCTCAAAGCAAAGTGAATCAGAAAGAAAAAAGCCTGAGCGCTGGAGCGATGTTTGGGAACTGGTGATGCTATTGCCATGTTGAGGGGGGGGCAGGAGGAAGGTGAGCTACAAAGACAAGTTGCAGCTCACAAAAGCACTCCAGGAAGTTCCTAAATCCTGATGTTCATGAGGATTGCTGAGGGGGAGGCCTGTCTGGGCTTGAAGTGACTCTTCCTTTTCTTTGACTCACCCTGAGCTTTGCAGTTTCCATTAGAACCTGGGGGTGGGGACAGGAGTGGTTATAATTTAAAAGCGTCAAAAGAACGTTGAAAAGCAGGCCATCAAAAAGCAGGGGATGCCTGCAGACCTGACCTTTTTATGCAGCTTCTGTGTTTTTGTTGTCCCTGTGCCGAGGGGCGGAGAAGCTCTGAGAATGAGGGTCAGAGGAGGATGGCCCCATCGTGTAGAAATGTGTGTATCTCCACACACCATGGTCAGATAGTGCATCATTTGGCTTGTATCTACAAGGTTTTCCTTTAAAAAGAAAAAGTCCTAAAGTCATAGTTGGAGAGCAAAACAACTTAATACATGAGTCTGGGTACCCAGTAAAAAAAGTAATGCTTCCTTCCCAGCCCTTCCTTGGCCCATGAAAGAAAAAAATGCAAGCTTGACAGACAGCAAAGAACCCTTCTCTACTCTCTCTTGGCCTATGGAAGGGAAAGGGCAGACATTTTTAATTTCCCTTTGCTTGTTAATTATAGCAGTGAGCTCGCTCTCATCCACTAGACTCCGAGGAAGCCTAGAGGTGGAAGGGGGAGCAAAATTATTAATGGCAGCAGCGCATGCACACACTGGCTGAGACTGAAATAGTCTACTGAGGAGTCAGGTCCAACAGCATCATGCCAGGGATAAATAAAGCTACACAGCTAGGCGGTGGTGGTTTTTTGTTTTTTGTTTGCAAGCTAGAGCTCAGCAGGGCTTTGTTGTTGTTGTTCAGTCGCTAAGTCGTGTCCGACTCTTCGCGACCCCATGGACCACAGCACGCCAGGCCTCCCTGTCCTCCACTAGCTTCCGGAGTTGGCCCAATTTCATATTCATTGCTTCGGTGACACTATCTAACCATCTCATCCTCTGTCGCCCCCTTCTCCTTTTGCCTTCAATCTTTCCCAGCATGAGGGTCTTTTCTAAAGAGTCCTCTCTTCTCATCAGGTGGCCAAAGTATTGGAGCTTCAGCTTCAGCATTTGTCCTTCCAGGGAGCAATCAGGCTTGACTTCCTGGAGGATGGACCGATTGGATCTCTTTGCAGTCCAGGGGACTCTCAAGAGTCTTCTCCAACACCATAATTCAAAAGCATCGATTCTTCGACGCTCTGCCTTTCTTATGGTCCAGCTCTCACAGCCATACATGGCTACTGGGAAAACCATCGCTTTGACTAGGCGAACCTTTGTTGGCAGGGTGATGTCTCGGCTTTTGATTAAGCTATCTAGGTTCACCATAGCTTTCTTCCCAAGAAGTAAACGTCTTTTAATTTCATGGCTGCAGTCACCATCTGCGGTGATCTTGGAGCCCAGGAAAATAAAGTCTGTCACTGCTTCCATTTCTTCCCCTCCTATTTGCCAGGAAGTGATGGGAGTGGTTGCCATGATCTTAGTCTTTTTAATGTTGAGCTTCAAACCAATTTTGGCACTTTCCTCTTTCACCCTCATCAAAAGGTTCTTTAGGTCTTCCTCACTTTCTGCCAGTAGAGTGGTATCGTCTGCATATCTGAGGTTGTTGATGTTTCTCCCAGCAATCTTGATTCCAGCTTGTGAGTCATCCAGCCCTGCCTTCCTCATGATGTACTCTGCGTATAAGTTAAATAAGCAGGGTGACAATATACAGCCTTGTCGTACTCCTTTCCCAATTTTAAACCAGTCGGTTGTTCCGTGTCCAGTTCTAACTGTTGCTTCTTGACCCGCATAAAGGTTTCTCAGAAGGCAGATCAGGTGGTCTGGAACTCCCATCTCTTCAAGAACTTGCCACAGTTTGTTGTGATCCACACAATCAAAGGCTTTAGCATAATCAATGAAGCAGAGGTAGATGTTTTTCTGGAACTCTCTTGCTTTCTCCATGATCCAGCGAAGGTTGGCAATTTGATCTCTAGTTCCTCTGCCTCTTCGGAAACCAGCTTGTACATCTGGTAGTTCTCGATTCACATACTGCTGAAGCCGAGCTTGTAGGATTTTGAGCATGACCTTGCTAGCATGTGAAATGAGTGCAATGGTGCGGTAATTCGAGCAATCTTTGCCATTGCCCTTCTTTGGGATTGGAATGTAAACTGATCTTTTCCAGTCTTGTGGCCACTGCTGGGTTTTCCAAATTTGCTGGCATATGGAGAGCAGCACTTGGACAGCATCATCTTTTAAGATTTTGAGTAATTCCGCTGGAATGCTGTCACCTCCACTAGCTTTGTTGTTAGTGAGGCTTTCTAAAGCCCACTTGACTTCACTCTCCAGGATGTCAGGTTCGAGCTCAGTGACTATACCACTGTGGTTATCAGGAACATTTAGATCGGCCTTATATAGTTCCTCTGTGTATTCTTGCCACCTCTTCTGAATCTCATCTGCTTCTGTTAGGTCCTTGCCATTTTTGTCCTTTATTGTGCCTACCTTAGCATGAAATTGTCCTTTGACATCTCCAATTTTCTTGAAAAGATCTCTAGTCCTCCCCATTCTGTTGTTTTCCTCTATTTCTTTGCATTGCTCATTTAGGAAGGCCTTCCTATCTCTCCTTGCTGTTCTCTGGAAATCTGCATTCAGTTGGGTATATCTTTTCCTTTCCTTTCAGCAGGGCTTAGGCTCTGCAATCTATTTTGCACGTCAAGGATCAGCTTTGGAGCATGCAACGTAGCAGCATTAAGAGTTCATTTGAGCACGTTCCAAGTGTCCTGCAGCATCTGCAGCCTTCTTACAAGATGTGGTACTGGGATCGAAGATGCTCCCAAATGCTCAAGCCTTGGATTGTCTCCATCATTACACACAGAAGCAATTACACACCGAAGGGACCACATGCCCTAGAATAGGACCGGTAAAACCATTTCCTGTCTCTTGGGCTGCAGTGTATGGATGAAACTCTACTGGCCTTTCTCCCATGCAACGACACACAAAAGCTCTTGGTCCTTCCTTTTCTCTCCTCATATTTAGTGTCCTATTTTCTCATCTGGCCATCCATTAGAATTTGAAGTTATATATGCAAAGTCACACCTCCCAACTGATGGAGTAAAAAAAACAACAACCCTGCGGTTATAACACTAAGGAGACGTGCTAATGTAATATGTCCAATTTGCATAGTCCCAATTTGCATACTGCTCACAGTTCCCAGATCACCTACTTTAGTGCAATCCTTTGTTTTGCATCCCACTCTGTAGCTTCTATGCCTAGCTAGGAATATATATATATATATATATATATATATATATATCACATTTTTTTAGATACTGATGAAAAATATTTAGGAGCCAGTACCCAACATGTAGGTGCTAACCATGCACCAACATGGCTTCAAAATTTCAAAATACACCTCTAGTGGTCTAAGGCAGGCGTGTAAAACATAAGGCCTGGGGGCCAGATACGACCCCAAGAAGCTCTTTATCCAGCAGGCTCTCTCAGCACCACCATCAGCTGCTAACAGCTGCTGAGCTGTGCTGATATGATAAGTGGGCTTTCCAGTATCGTGATCAAGATTTGAAAATATGACCAAGGTTTGTGTATTTTCTCTTCTGCCATCTGCAACTAAATAGGTTCCTAAGTGAGAAAAAAGTGCTTATTACTGGTCATGCTTAATGGCATCACTTCCTGTTTTATGACATCGCTTCCAGCCCTCAGCAAGCATCATGAGTGCTATTTGGCCTGCTGTATGAAACTGGTTTAATATCCCTGGTCGAAGGAATAGTGCTAGAAAGGAACCAGGGCCTTTTAAGTACAGAACCAATACTGAAAG
>JAJKFI010000014.1:3996125-4007725 GCA_029204185.1 Lerista edwardsae
TCTCTCTCTCTCTCTCTCTCTCTCTCTCTCTCTCTCTCTCTCTCTCTGTGTGTGTGTGTGTGTGTGTGTGTGTGTGTGTGTGTGAAATACCTTGTTCAGGTTCTCGTGTGTAACAGAGTATAGCACATGAACAGAGCGTGAATGGAAAATTTGAATGACGGTGAGAATAACTCTTAGGAAAGATGTAATTTCTAGAACATCCCAACCTACATATGAAACCAATCACTCAAAATCCATCCAGACAGTATGCTATACTGTTATAAAGTTATCTTAAGAGACAGTAAAGGACAGATTCATTTGCAGCAACTTAATTCTATCTATGACAGCACTGTGAACGTTAAAGTGGAGTGGTAATGAAATTTGCCGCACTATACTATATGTCTATGCTGAAAAAAGCAGTACGTTCTTCACATTAGACAAGTTGGAAAATGCCGTATGTTTTGTGAGTCAATTACCCCAGCACTGTACTCACATTTGTTTCTTGTGATAAAATTTTTGTGTATGTGTGTCTCATATTTGTGTCTCATCGGTTTTAATGTTAGCTGCCCAAAATGTCTGATGGAGGCAGAAGTGCAGGATAATTCTTAAAAAATAAATGCACTTCCTAAAGGATGGTCCTATAGCCCCAGTGTGTTTCAAGAAACCTTCACTGTAATCCATTGGCAGACCCATCCTAACCTGTGCTGGAACAGGGAGGTCAGCTGACCTGCCCTATACCCAGAGCTGGGGTTAGAGATGCATTTGGTGCAGTAAGGGATATTAATTCTCCTTACCTCATGTTGTATGGCAGCTTCCCCAATAGGGCTACTCAGATATGCACCAATGAAATTACTAGCCCTGTGTAAGGCTGGCTGGGTCAGGGATGGGGGTTAGGATCTGGCCCTCCCTGGGCTAGTCCTCCCGTGGGTCCATCTTCCCCTGCCTTCCCCTTCTGATCTTGCCCTTTGTCCACCCTTCTTGACCCTCTGTACCAGCCACCCTCGGCCAGCACAAACATACCTTCCTGGAGTAGCACAGAGGTTGGATTCAGCCTCCACAGGCAAATGGGCATCCTTGTGCCAGCCCAGCTAACTCCTGAGTTACCACAAATTTGTGTTATGGCACATATGCAACACTCTGGCACAAGGGACTTGTGCCAGTCTGTCAAGTGCCTAGGATTGTGCTTTAAGAAGTTGACATCAGTGTGTGTCATCCAAGATAGTCTAGACAGGAGATTGGCTCCTGATTATGGAGAATGATTTGTACCCAACTGATATGCGGTATGTGAGTAAGACCAGAAGGTAGTATGAGATAAAAAGAAAATGTATTTACATTTAAGGAACAGTTTGGGAGGAAAGGAGATTGTATTTGTAGTTTGCACATATAAGAAATGAATAAGTTTTGTGTGGCTTTACCACAACTGTCTATTTACAGATATTTCTTGGAAACCATAAAACTGTATTCCTGTTGATTGTACATGTCAGCTTTGATATAAGCAAAGTACTGTCAATCCTCATTATCCACTATGGTTAAGTTCCTGGAAATCCTTGCAGATAACGAATTCGCAGATAATGAATCATTGATTCTTTGGGATCACTGGGGTTAGGTGCAAGGACTACCTTATCTGCCATCAGAAGATCTGCCATCAGAAGATCTGCCATCAAAACATAAGAAAAGCCCCACTGCATCAGGCCAAGGGCCCATCTTGTCCAACTTCCTGTATCTCACCGTGGCCTACCAGATGCCTCAGGGAGCACACAAGACAACCAAATACTGGTATCTTGCGGCCACTCCCCTGCATCTGGCATCCTAAAGTAGCCTATTACCCTTGCACCACCCCCAAGGAAGACACCAGACTGCAGTTGGTATTTAACTGCATTTATTATTTAACTGGTATTTGCTAAACACAAGTGACCTCTCTCGACTGTGAAAATTGCCCCTTGAAATCCACACTCTGTTTCCTAGCCTTCAATCAATTCTTAATCCATAAGAGGACCTGCGCTCTTATTCCCTGTCTGTGAAGTTTTCTCAGCAGCCTTTGGTGAGGGACCGTGTCAGAATATCTGGATTCTGAAAATCCAGATATCCAGCAGAGATTCTCAGGAATCCAGCAGAGTGCAGCAGGAAATGCCAAAAGATCTCTGAATGCTGCAGAGACTTTCCAGAGGCTGCAGGGATCTTCAGAATGGCATCTGCAAACAACATGGACCCCTTAAACATGGCTGGCCGATTCTGTTTGCAGGGGCCATTCTGAAGGCCCCTGCATCCTTTGAAAGGTCTCTGCATAGTGAATAACAAGGACAGAGGCACAGATAATGAGGAAAGTAGCAGTTCTGCCCCTCGCAGATAAGGTTGCAGACAGCAAGGTCATATATAAAGGGAACTTTCCTTTGGGTAGTCTCCAGTCTTCTTCCTTTGATAGGATCCTTTGATAGCTTTATGGCAGTCAATGCCATAATGGAAAAGGATTCGAGGATGAGCAGCTCTCTGCAATAAGATTGGGCTGGGTAGTCTTTTGAGAAGTTGATGTGTGTTAAATGAATTGTATTCATAAACGAAACAATCCAGTTCAATATTTCACACTGGATGATACTCAAGTTTTGCATTGATAGCGCCAGGCCAGATCCTGGGCTCCAATTGCTGGGCATGGCAGATGCATTTTACAAACACATGGGGTGCATGATCCTGCACAGATGCCAAATGAAGGACCCTACTTTGCAGATGTGGAGTTGGTCGAGAGTCCTGACCTGTTTTGCTATCCAGTATATAGTTTCAAAAATGTGGGAAATATATTTGGCTGATTCATTTAGACTTCCAAATAGTCTTGATTACATTAAACTTCAGAATGAAAATTGGCCTCTTTCAAGTCTAGGTGATATGCTAATTGGTTTCAAACTGTTTAAAAATATGTTAAAAGTTATAGCTGTCAGTTATTTTCCAGGAATAATAATAATTTTCAGTTTGAACTTTCCATTGTCAGAAGCTTTTTAAAAGTGACAAAAAACCACAAAACATTAAAAGTGAGACGTTTCTTTGTTCTGCTTTCATACTTGAATTGTGTTGTCCTTTGACCTGGGTATCTTGTTAATTTTGATCAGCCTTTGTTCCCAGTTTAACAATGTAATGTGCATCTTGGGTTTTGATGTGTTCAGTATGCTAATGTGCTTTACATTCTTTGAACATACTGCAGGGCGTGTTGCTTAAGGAGTTATAAAATGTACCCATGCTCCACTTTTTTTTCTTTTCAAATAAAAAAGTCAAGCTGAAGTTGATTAGTTTTAATAAAAACTGCTTCTCAATAGAGTACATCTTTTCCAGTTTTCTTCAAGTCATCCTATTATTTCTAATTTTGAAAAATAGCTCCATTATATGAAATGATTCAATAATTTACAAGTGAACAGCTTGTCCATACTAGAAACATATTATCATGGGTGCTGGGAGCCATAAGATTGGACTTCCCAAGTAGTAGCACCATCATGGTCATTTAGGTTCAGCTAAAGATGTATTTTGATACATGTAGCTGCCTTGAGCACTCGGTGTTCCTATGGTTCCCAGCACCCAAAGCTGCAGTGGTGCTGAAACGGATAATGCTGGATCCTATGGGCACCGGGATACCGGCAGAGGTCTTCTTGGAGTAAGGGAGCATTTGCAGCTGGTGGCAATGCAACTGATCTCTGCACTCGCCATTGAATGGGGCCAGGGCTGAGGAGGTTCATATTGGGCTGACCAGCAAGGGAAGGAGCACAAGATACGGTGCCTGTCGCCATCTCCCCGGCCCAATTCTCTCCTCCCCCTGCCCAATTCCACCAATTCTCTCTCAAGCATTTGGTACGGGGACAGGTAGAAGCATAAAGCATTCTTTAACAATCCTTGTTATGGTGCAATCCTATCCCCATTCTGCGCCCGTAATGTGTCTGCTCTGCTGTCGCAGGCTGTCGCAATCATGATGCAAACCATATTGTGACAGCACAGAAGGTAGGTCTGCCAGGGGGAAGGCCAAAGTCTTCCTGTCGATGCTAGTGCAAGCTGCGGCATGTGCTGGAGCAGGTAAGTGCCCCACCTAGAAGCACAGGGGAAAGGAGAAGGCGGGAAGGGGGAAAAGCAGGGTGGGGGGGGGCTGATTGTGTCTGGGGCAGGATCAGCAGTGCTGGTACGTGCAATATGCTATCCCCTTCCTGGGCCTGAACCACCAACATGGATCCACTCAAACTTGCACCAGTGATTTATCTGGGACTGGCCCGAGTAGACCCTTGTACTCAGTGGTGTTATTCTGCCGGAACGCTGGGCGGGACATCCGGGTAATCGACAGCCCACCCGTACGTTACACAAACAGCGGAACACTGCGGAACGCGACGGGCGGGCTGTCGATCACCCGGATGTCCCGCCCAGCATTCCGGCAGAATAACACCACTGCTTGTACTGGCTTGGGTTTTCCCCGGCGTAAGGGGACATTTGTCTTCTTACCTCAAGGCGACCTGCAGCATGCAAAATTCCTCATAGGATGCAGCGGAAGCAGCACTAGGGCCACTGCATCATCTCGGAGGAATTAGGATCGGGCTGTTAAGTTATATTGAGGCCTACTTGTCTGACATGTTCAAAAAAATCTATACGACCACGGCCAACTAGCAAGCTGCTGCCACAAATGTAATGAAAGATAGGCTGCAAGTGATTTCACACTGTGGCTCACACACAGGCAACACCTACACGGCACTCTGTAGCTGTGACTGTGAGAAGAGCTGGAACAATGTATTAGAAATTTAAATTTGTAATCAGCTGTTCTCTTTTTACCTCATGCTAATGTGGTCTAATGCTCACTTAAACTGAAAGGTGTGCCGTGGCACTGTATACATAACATGATTCCTGTGACCTCAAACTGTCAGGCCTGGACAGAGTTCTCCACTAGTTAAACCTTAAAACTTTTCTCTGATTGACATGTAAATATATCTACAATTACTTGCATGTGCCTGAAGTGGCATTTCAATGCAAAATATGGTAAGATCACAGTTGCCGTATGCCATGAATAATGAATTGTTGTGACAGAGGAAGCATTTTAAAAGTTTAATCTTTTTTTATGAAATAGTGAGCTGAATTTACCCATCGATGGGATAGAACAGGGGTTTCCAAACCCCGGCCCGGAGGCCAGATGTGACCCTTGGAGAGCCTCTATCTCGCCCGCGGCAACCCTCTGGTCCCCAATGTGTCCCAGGCCCTCCTGACCTTGCTGGCACATGCTGCACCCTCCAAGCTGCGCTTTGGTTGTGTGGAGGATATTATGAGGGCCGAAAATAGTCATTTCCTGGTTTTCCCAAAGACGTGGAAGTGATGTTTTTAGGTAGGGTTACCAGCAGTGATGGGATCAGCTAACGACTCAGGGGAATGCTGGGCGGGCAGCAGGAAGGCTGGGCAGGACTTCCGGGTGATTGACAGCCCATCCGTCCAGGTCCACCGCCTGCCCGCCGGCAGCACGGGCTGCCCTGACCTCGGAGGGGGCGCCCGCTCACCGGGGGGACGGGTGGGGGCCCCCGGGTGTCAGGGTGCACAGTGGCGGGGCGTGCCACCTGGGGGCAGCCCGTGCGGTGGGCGGGCGGGCGGCGGACCCGGACGGACGGGCTGTCAATCACCCGGAAGTCCCGCCCAGCCTTCCTGCTGCCCACCCAGCGTTCCCCCGAGTCGTTAGCTGATCCCATCACTGGTTACCAGATACAAACAGGGACAGAATGCCTATACCTTTAACCATGGTAGAGAAGAGGGAATTTTGGTATCAACATGGAAGTGTTTAAAAACCTGCATCTGCTAAAATCCCCTCTTCTATACCATGGTTAAATGTATAGGCACTCTGTCCCTGTTTGTATCTGGTAACCCTATTTTTAGGCCCTCTGAAAGACGGCTTTCTGAGGGTCAAGGAGGCCTCCCCAGCCCTCAGGGCATGCTCTGGGTGTTTCCTTTCCTGTGATTAGCTGGTTCCAAGATATTTACTCCAGCACATTTAAGAACTCTGCTTGTGGAATGGGGGAATGGGAGCCAATTAAAGTGTTTGCTATATTTCTGTGGTGTGTCTTAATGCTTGGAGGAATCCTGGAACTTTGAACCCATTCATTATTATATTATTTGCCTGTAAACCGCTTTGTGAACTTTGTGTTGAAAAGTGGTATATAAATACTAGTGATTGATTGATTGATTGATTGATTGATTGATTGATTCAAAGTGCCATCTCTAATGTACTTATTTAAATTTGATATTTAAATTTATTTATTTATTTTTCCGGACCTTGACACCATGCCAGGTATTTGATTAAGCCCTCTGGCTAAAAGGTTTGGAGACCCCGGGATAGACCAAAGGGTAAATTTGGGGAGTCTGATTTGGGACCTGGAAGGAGCACAACCAAGCCTGTGTGCGACTGATTACCAAGGACACCAGGATGGAGCACAGCCAGGCAAAGAGGAACTGTCCTTGCACAGCTAGTTCAAAAAGGTCATAATCAATAATTTACTTCTGCATAAACAATGACTAACTTGGATAACTTTAGAAGGGTGTGCGCACACATACACCAGGGAAGCCATGTCTGTAGTAAAAAAAAGCAGCCTTTTGCCTTTAAACCTCCCATTGCAGTGCAAGCAAAAGCTCCTGCCTGTTCCCTCCTTGGTTCAATCATTCACCTATTTCTGGTTATGCCTTAAAGTAGCTGTCTATTTTGTGCCAATGAAGAGGGGAAGCAACTCCTTCCATGGCTGTCAGGTGTCAGGAGGTAGTAGCAGAAATGGAGAGTGCTACAACCAGCATTGTGCAATCACGCTTCGGACAGCACCCCAGATTATGTCAGGGGTGTATGCCCACCCATGGTAAGGGTTTTGTTATGTAAAGTAGGCCAGCAAAATTTGGCCGGCACAAGGGCCACCGTAAAGTGCATTTGGACCACTCTTGAAGTCAAGGAGAATGGCACACATCTGTGTGCTGGCCTCTCCAGGAATGGTCCAAACATACATTACGGTAGTCCTTCTGCCGGCCAAACTGTGCTGGCCTAACTCCAGGTTACGATTGTGCCCTAGGTCTTATTCAGCGTCACCAGTTCTTAGTGTTTAATCCTTTCAAATACATATTTGATATACTAAATATACAGTTCTGTTGCCCTAGAAACAGACTCGCAGAACCTGGAGAAGTCTTCCAGAAGCCAGAAGGTACGTCCCAAGAGGTGAGGAACATGGAGAAGACCATAGAGGTCAATATGCTGCGAGAAGAAATATGTTGAAAATGGCTGTTCTAGACAGGGTTGGGACAAAATGAGGAGAAGATGGCCAAACAAACAAACAAACAAACAAACAAACAAACCAGGAAGCCAGGAAGAAACATTTCTAGATTCCTTGTGCCTGAGATTTGGAGAGGCTTTTCTGCTTGGAACTTGTGCATTGGATCTGAAGGAAGACTACAAGGAGGTGAAAGATGCCTCACAGTTTTGTATCAATGACATTTTGCTCCTCAAACATCTCCTGTCTTCCAGTCCAATCCTATACATGTCTACTCAGAAGTGTCCTATTATGGCCAATGGGACTTATTCCAATGTAGGTGTGGATAGGATTGCAGCCTCAATTGTTTTCTTTCTTTCAGAAATCAATAGCAGTGGTGGTATGGTGGAAATCAGCTGTCACAAGGCTCTTTCTACTTTGGAAGCTTTCTTTTCCTCCTCTTGCATATTATGCAGGAGCAAAGGGTTCCCTGACTCTATCCTTTTAATGCACCTTGTCATCTTGGGGAAGGGTTCTTTATCAATTCCTTTTTAAAAATGTTGCAAGCAGAAATGATTTTTATAACTAAAACTAGAATACTGCTCTCCAGTGAAATCCCATTGATTCAATGTGAGAAGAGGCATGCATTTAATGCCTTCCTGTTAAAATCAGTTGGACAGAAAAGTACTTCACTTTGGCCAAATCTGCTTGGTACTAAAAAAATTCATTGAAAAAATCAACAGTTACTAGTTCCAGAGGGACAGCCATGTCAGTCTATTGCTAATTCAAGTCTTGCAGCAAGCTAGGAGATAACTGGAGTGCAGCTTACCTCCTTCTCTCATGGCCATTGCTGCCTCCTCCTTTGCTTTCTTTAAATTGCGGAGGATCCTGGGAGCAGAGATGTTTTGCGTTCTTTAACCTCCCCAAGGTTAAAGAAATGGTGTCAGTGGAGGAAGTGAGGCGAGACAGCAATGGTGGAGATGTGACGGGGTGCACATGTGCTGCTGGTGACCAATAGAATTTGATGCTGCTTCAGATGCCAAATCAGCTTGGATCAGACCAGACTGTAATTCACAAAAGTGTGTGCTGAAAAAAGTATCTGTGAACTACAATCAGGTCTGACCTTTGCTGATTCAGGGCACAATCCTAAACTGAGTGAGGCCAGCATAAGCTAAGCCAGCAAAGTTTGGCCAGCACAGGGGACACCGTCAAGTATGTTTGGACCACTCTCGGAGTCAGAGAGGCCAACACACAGATGAGCGCCATCCTTCCCGACTCCGAGAGTGGTCCAAACACACTTTATGGTGGACCTTGTGCCAGCCAGACTTTGCTGGCTTAGCTTATGCCGGCCTAACTCCAGTTTAGGATTGCGCTCCCAGTCAATGCCTGAAGCAGCATCAAATTCAGTCGCTTACTGCCAGTTTGTCTTTACGGAACAGGACGCTTGGTTGGATTTACCCACCCAAAAAAGTGCCCTGCGTTCCTGGGCAGTCGGGGAACTGCGTTCTTGGCTGCGCTGGCCAAGGGTATTACGAACATGCCATAAGCTTGTTCACAGCACCCGGAGAGGAAGCAGCACCAGCAAGGAGGCCTGCGCCACCGCCGCTGCATCCTGGCAATTGGCTTGATGGCATAGGTAAGGTTTATCTGGGTGATGGAGGAGAATGGGGAGGAAGGTGGGGAAGGGGCATGTCTGGGTGGGGAATGGACTGGGAATGGGTGGGGGCAGGACCTGCAGAGGCTCCTCTGCTGCACCCTAATCCTGCTCCCAGCGCTCTGGGCATTACACCGGGATTTGCACCAGCTGTATAGATGGCATGGATACAACAAGGCCCATAGGGCAGGCTGGGGCTCAATACTGGGAAAGGGGGAAAATGCCCCCCCCACCCCAAGGAGACCTCCAGCTGCCTCATAACCTGCACGGGATACAGCACAGGCCATGCTGCCTGCTGTGCTGGGCCAGGTCAGGATTGGGCTGCCGACCACCAGAGTCTTCTCCAGACACTCCCTTCCTCTCTGTCAGTTCATTGTCCCCTAATTCCAGTTGGGGAAAAAGAACAGTGTCGTTCTACTGGGTATGTGAGATGCCTGAGTTTTCCCCCTCCAGGTTGGGTCGCATAATGCTTTGTTAACCTTTCCCAGCTGGAGCCAGAGGAGGAAGAGAGGTTAGCAAAGGGGCGGGGAGCACAAAGAAAGAGGCCGCTCTGATAGTTCAAACTGCTGTTCCATTGGCTGGTGCCTTTGTCCATCAGTTGAACTGAAGACAGACTCTGAAGAATGTGTCCTGCAGCCACGTTTAATATGACACCTGTCTTCTGCCAGAGACAGCTAGAAGGGGAGCACAGTGTTTACCTCTGCTTGATGGTCAGCCGGACTGATGAGACCCCAGGCGGTCTGGTTTGGCAGCAGCGGCAGGGTCCCTAGTTGCAAGCCCCCCCCCCCAGCATACTGCGGAAGCGCTTATGCTGCAATGCTTGTTAATAACATCCCAGGCCCTTCATGTCCTCCTTTATATTTCCTAGGCTGGAGCATACAAAATTCACACTTCAAATTTGGAGTGCTTCAGTGCATTTTGAATTTGCTTTTGTGGCACCGAAGCTAGACGTAATTGTCTATGTGGATGCTGGCATCAGAACAGTATTCTGCTTTGGGGCAGCATTCATTTCAAAGAATATAGCACGGCACACTAATGTTGATTTTAAGACTTGTCTCCGACACGATGCCTCCTCAGCCTTTTGCCTGTCTTGCCTCGATTTGCTGGTCTGAAACAGGAGCCAGGTTTCTTCCTCATTTGGTGCAATTCGAGGGTGCTTGATTTTGCAGCACTTGTGTCTCCCTGATTAATTCTTTTACTGGTTTCCTAGCAACCGTCTAAAGAAGACTGCAAGCACTTTGCCATAAAAGCAACATTCCGTATTTCTGCATAGCGCAGAAGTTTGGCATTCTCCTCCCCTTTCCTCTGTGCTCTTTCTGGTACTGCCTCTTGTCATGACAAATAAAGGTAATGGCAGGTTTTCTCCAGAGGTATTCTCTCTTGTTGGTTGTCTGTATATTTTCGGGGATAAGAAAATTGAGCAGGAAGTGGAAAGAAATATGATTCTGTAGTAGTAATGTGGACAGCTGAAGACGATCTCTTTGCATTATCACACGGAACACAACTTTGAAACAAGAAAAATGACTGTTTGAGACATTTTTAGGCATGTAGAAACCCACCACATTATAATGGAAAGGAAGGCAAGACTGAAACCATTTCTGATGGGCTTGGGCTGCACATTTGTAAAATACCTAAACATTGCACCAAAGGCAGTGGTGTCATCTAAATGATTTAAGAACAGGTACTCACTTTTGATTGGCACATGTCAGGACCCCCCCACCAGAAGTGATGTGATAAGCTGGAAGTGAGGTCGTGGCAGGAAGTGACATGAAAAAAGCCCTTTTTGAGGCCTCAGACAATTTTAAGCTGACCCAACAGTTGCAACAGTATTCCACAGCACCCCCAGAACATGTTAAGGAGGTCTGGCATCATGTTAAAGTGACCCAAAACCCCAGAGCAGCTCATTTTTCAGTGGCAAGGCAAGGCAAGGCTCCGATCGCTGCCTGCCTGCCTGCCTGGCTCTGAGAACGTGCAGGCAACTCAAACATGCAGGAAATTCAAACGTTGCAGGGGGCGGAGTCGACGAGTGGGCGGGCGAATGGGCGGGGCCAGCCATAATCCTAGAAACCGGTACTCGCGTACCCCCTGCATGACATCACTGACCAAAGGGTACCATAAAGATAAAGTGAGATTGTATTTTGGGAGTAGTGCTGTGCCTGTTTTCATGGAACTATTTCCATGCAGGTGAGCAGAGGATTCTTTTAACTGTTCCTTCAGCCATTTCAGTACAGATGTACGTAAAGAACTATAGAACACAATCCAACCACAGCTTCGCACTTTCAGGTTCCATTTAGTTCAATGGAAGAATTTAAGCTTGTTCTTAAATATCCCACAGAGATCAAAATCAATTTTGAAAGCTGAACTTTGGATAGATTATGCCCATTATATTTTTATGAATTGATTTTAAACACTGTAGTGCTTAGTCACAGGTTAGCATAAACAAATTAAATAAAATCACACACACACACACACACACACACACTTTATAGTTTTTTAAAAGGATGTTTTCAAAGGAAGATAATAAACGTACTACTATACATTAATAAGGCTAGTCATACCATATAAATAAACAATATAAAGACCTAGATGTCCTGCCCCACTAAGACAATCTTAATTCAATGTTTCCTAATTGCCCCCCATCCCACCAAAAAAGAGATACAGTGCTGAGCTGGAAAAGAATATTATTATTATTATTATTATTATTATTATTATTATTATTATTATTATTATTATTATTATTATTATTA
>JAJKFI010000014.1:4007735-4019486 GCA_029204185.1 Lerista edwardsae
TATTATTATTATTATTATTATTATTATTATTATTATTATTATTATTAATTTGATTTTTACCCCGCCTTTTCACCCGGAGGTGCTCAAGGCGGCATTACAATATAACAAGATAAAATATAAAATTAGCATTAAAAAGCAGTTAAAAACAATGTTAAAAAACAATACACACAACAAAATTAAAACAGATACAATTTAAAAAACAACACACCCAGTGGATCATATATAAAAATGAACAAACCAGCCAGCCAGCCTGTCAACAGTTGAAAGTTTTTTGGAATAAAAAGACTTCATCTTGAATAATGGTAGAGCTGCAGGAATGTGTCCCTTATGATAAACTGGACTTTCCCTCTTTTACATAACAGTGCCTACCCCTGTGTATCCGGCCACCCAGTGGTGTCATTCAAATGATTTAGGAACAGGAACTCACTTTTGACTGGCACTTGTCGAGAACCCGGAACCAGCCACGGAGCCCGTTAGGATCCGGAACGCCCGTTCTGGTCCGTTCCCCCTGAATGACATCACTGCGGCCACCCTACCAGCAGGAGGATAGTGCTGTTAAAGCTGGATGTGCGGGTCCTACTTAAGGTGACCCACACCTTGACAAGGACCCAATGGGGCCTTGTGCTTGAGAATGAGCATTCTGGCAGTGCAAAGTCCTTTATGGTGTTGTGAAAGCTGGGCCAATGTGGCATGCTGCAGGGCCGTTTGCTAACCAGCAAGAGGTACGATGCACCGGCAGCAGCTCCAGGAAGCTCCACAGGCACTAGTAACTGGGCAACAGAGGCAAGCTATGGGCGGGGAGGTGGAGTAGTAGGGCTTGTAGCCTTTTTTTTTTTACTTACCTTCTGTAGGCTGTCCAAATGCCCACCACCACCATAGCATGCAGCTCAGCCTCCATTGGCACAGGTGCATGTTATAACATGGTAGGGAATAGAATTGGGCAGAAAATCCACCAAAAATCACCAGATGTCTTGGTTTAATCTGTTTGGTTTGGTCTGAACCATGCATGGTATCCTTTTGCTCAGATGGATCATCCTTGCTACACCCAAGTGGTAGTTTTCACTCTAGAAAGAGACTTCTAAAAATGCCAGCCAAAAAAGCTTGCACATTCCCATGAACAAAAAGCAGCAAATTTCCGCCGAAATGTAGAGTAACAGCAGAGCTCATTTGTGACTTGAATTAAAATGATGCAAACAGACTATTCCACTTGTGCATCCTTCTGGGATAAAAGATGGAGCCTTGATGGTCCTTTTTGTCTTTGTTGTCAAGGAAGCATCCCTTGCGATGTGCAATGAGGAAAGAATAGGAGCTCAGGAAGTTTTCTAAGGGTAGCGATATTTAAGCAGAGAGAGTGAGAGAGAAATTGGATAATTGCAGGGCATTAAATCCTTAATTAAAGGACAGGCTAAAAAGGATATAGCACAGCTGAGGTATTTATCCAAACACCAGTTTTAATCAAACAGACATTTCAACCAATTTATTAATTGACTTCAGGCTAGATGCTTCTTTTAAGATGGATGTTCATGCTCTGGAAATAAAATTAACATAGGAGCTGCATACGGATTTCAAATGGAAAAGGAGTTAAAAGTTGAGGCATCATATAGATTTGCAATCAGAGAAAAGGATGCAAAAAAGTCTGCCAAAACCACTTAGCTGTAGAGTAGAGACGGTGGTAGTCCTTACACCCTTACCTATGAGGAGTCTCACTGCATAAGTGAATTGTTTCTGAATGACTGTCAAAGACAATGGGGATGCAAAGACACTTTCACAGCAAGTGCAGGACAACCGAGTCAAACTTGGCAGGATCTAGCCCATCTTCATTAGATTATTAAAACATTTATTGGATTTTTAAGTGCTTGCATAGACACCGAAGCTCTAGTTATACTAGGCACATATTTGGCAAGGCATGACACAGAAAAGAGTCAATGGGTTTTTTTGTGCCTTCACTGGCAAGGATTTGACAGTGTGGTCTCTAGGCATCCTGATGCTTGCCAAGGGAAAGCTCTGTCATCTCTTGGTGTGCACAGCTGGGCTGGGATTTTGTCCCACACCCAGAACTATAAGATCTCAGCTCTGCTTCCGGCTGAGCTTGTCCTTGGCTCATTGTCATTCTAGGACACAGCTAGTCAATTGCTTTCCTGTTCCTAGTTTTCAACTTTCCTCTGCCTCGCTCCCAGCTTTTTTTAATATTGATGGAAAACAACCAGCTCTGCTGCGTGCTGTTGCAACAATTCTTGATCGGGGATTTAAAAATGTTGTAGAATTTTGTTCCATGAGCATAGGAAATGTAATGGGTATTTGGAGAGCCCTGGAATTGGACTGATTATGTCAAGCATGACAAAAGGGCTTTCAGGCTTGGTACCACAGCCCCATCCTGGAATGATGAGCATCCCTAAGGTCTAGAGATGCCTGAGATCTCTTACCAAGGTCAGGCTGGGTGAACAGCATTGCATGCTCAGAAAAGCCCATTCCGAATGCCCACAAATTGATCTTCTGCTCAGACACATTTGTGAGCTTCTCTTTCCTTCCAATCCCCAAAACACTCTGCCCCTTCTTTTTGCTCAATTGACAGATGGTGGGGCAGCAGCAGCAGTGATGCACAGGGCATGTGGAGGAGGGAAAATGGGCTGGAAGTGAGGCAGCATTTTTTCCTGCTTCCCTTCATTGCCCTGATACACTCTTCCACAGCATACTGGGAGAACAGTTCAGTGGTCCTTGTGACTCAAGAGCCACCATGGCTTTTCTTATGCTATTCGGCACTGCAGGACATTAGAGCACTGAAGAGGGGGAGAAACAAAATAAGAACAGAAGAACAGAAGAAGAGCCCTGCTGGATCAGGCCAAAGGCCCATCTAGTCCAGCTTCCTGTATCTCCCTACACTCCATTGATGCTACTTTCTTCCTGGTTTAGTGATCCTGTCGCTGAGACCAGTCACTCAAAGGCGTTTGAGGAGTCTGTTTTGGGTAGTGAGGTGCTGGCAAGAGGGCTGGCAAGCAGTGGATGGTCATTTCAGCACTTAGATCAGAAAATAGTTCAATTTCTTTCAGGGGAAAAATGCAATTTTTTTTAGTTAATTCAGGGCAAATCCAGATGATACCACATTAATAGAGATGTTATTGTTATCTCCGCTGAAATTCACGAAAGAGGACCCTTCCCACTCCCCAACAGTTCAGGTTGTTTAAGATCTCGATGTTTGCCCGCACACATACACACCCTCCACATATTTGAATGCATACTTTGTACATATCACTGTAGGGTTTGGGTAGTAAATATGTGGCAGTGCCTTTAAACTTACATCAATACATGGGTAAGTGCGGAAGTTTTTTCTAGCGAGAGACAATAAAATCTAGGGATTTTTAAGAGAGGAGAGAAAAACAGAAGTCGAAGATAACTGTGCAAAATAGAGACAAAGCTCTCCCTATAACTTTAATCTACCTTGCCCCCCCCAGAAGTTCCTTTTCTCAGCTCCACTAGAGCAATTCATAATAAATCTTGTGAGAATTGCCACCAAATAGGCTCTGCTATTCGAACTGCATGTTATTGGGAGACCTTGGGCTTCAACCTGCTGTATTTTGCTGTAAATAGCACTGTGCTTTATTTTAGCCATTGGATTAACAGAGTGTCTTGTGATCTACTCTGGAACTCTAATGAATACATTTCACAGGTGATAACTGCTTGCTGCATTTGGGGTTAGGAAAGAACTTTGCTGTAGGCCACACTAGTAAATCCAAAGGAGTTTTGAACATTGTGGTTGCAATTGGTTTGTTCCACTTGTTTGGACAATAGAAATCCTTCAGCTCATCCGATACTTCAGTATGGTTTGCCTCTTTTTAACTCCTGCTCTGTGGTTGTGAAGCACAGTGGATTATGTGGATTAGTAAGGGAGGCCCTATTATATGATAGCTTGTGACAAAGGTTGGACCGTCAGATTTCCTGGAATTTTACGCACTAATGATTTTAACACAGCCGGGGTATCTTTTGTGTGATCACTGTAGGTCTTCACTACACTACTGAAGTGTTGGTTTTCTTAACCAACAGATCTCCACGACACTACCGGGGATGTGCGGTGAGATCCAAGACTGGGGAGACAGTCCTGGAAGTATGGCGGTGACATGATGATGCCACATCACAAGGCATTCAGGGGGGCTACCCCAGCATTTCTGCAATAGCAGTGGAGGTTGAGTTCTCCAGTCGTAGTCTCTTCTTCCAGAGAGACCTGGAGTGTCTCTCCGAGAGACAGCAGCTGTGGCAGATGAGAGCTCAGCCTCCCCGGTGATTGTGCAACTGCTCAGAAACTGGGTGGGGCACAAGTGCAATCACAGGGGAGGCTGAGCTGCCTCTGCTGCACGCTCTCTAGACTCTCCCTGTATGTGAGGCTACTTTCATTGGAGCTATATGAGGCTGTGAAGCTACATTGATTGGAGCAGGACAGGATGGGGAAGCTCTGCCTTCCCTGGACACATGTCCAGCGGTGTTATGCTGCCGGAACACTGGGCGGGACATCCGGGTGAGCAACAGCCTGCCCATCGCATTCCGGAGCGTTACGCCGTTTGCGTAACGTACGCAAGCAGCGTAATTGGTTACACAAACAGCGTAACGCTCTGGAACGCGACGGGCGGGCTGTCGATCACCCGGATGTCCCGCCCAGCGTTCCGGCAGCATAACACGGCTGCACATGTCCCCAGCCCACTATATTAGATCATCTCCTGTCAAACACACTTCAGAGACGAGAGGCATTCCTGAAATTATCAAGAGCACATCAATTAATACATTTCCTCTGGCCTAAGGAAGGGTGTTAAAGCCACTCGCATTTGATTCTCCTGTAATATACATTTTTTTTCATTTTAAAATATGCCTCTTATCTTATCTTACTTAATTTCCTCTATAATTACTGTTTTACTACACTTTTGTCTCTTTGTCTGTACTTTGTTATGTGTTTTAAAAAGTTAATCAAATAATTACTTTCTGTGAGTAACACCTCTGGTTATCACTTCTAATTAAACTTTACTTTTTCTTCAGAAATGTTTGAACGAAGAAGGCAGATTCTTCTTGGAATCCATGAACGCTGTTTTTCCCCTGCCCCTCCTCCCTAAGATTCATGAATGGAATTTTTTTTCGCATGAAAACTAGATGAAGTTGCACCTATTACATAGGATGTTAATGTTATATCTGGAAAACTGTGAGCATTTTGCAGAGAGATCTATTAGAGGTATAAATTGGTGAGAAGTGCAGTGTGTAGGAAATATTTGGATGCAGGATCTTCTGGATTAAATGGAGCCAAACATAATTATTTTCAGAAGTTAGACGCAGGGGGGCAAAGATGGCCTAAATTCATTTCTGGAGCGTTAGAACCATGTGAGTATTTGAGCAGACAATCAGTGGGCGACAAGAAACCATCAAATGTGTACATGTGTGCAGTTGGAATGGTAGTGCAGTTCAAAGCCATAAAGAATCACTCAAATTAGGCGCCTTGCCCATCTACTTTTCTATTCACACGTTTCTATTCACACTGTTTCGCCATGTGCCCCTACAAGCTACTGCACAATCCACTTCGGAAATATTTGGAAAGGGGAATGAACCCTGGAAAATCTGATCATGAAATACAGAAGTTACTTTCTCTGAAAGTAGGTTTTGGGCATGAGTTTAAGAGAGCCTCAGATTCTAGTTACGTTGCACCCCGAATGCTATGTCACAATAGCACTCTGTGGCTAAAATGATCAGACAGTGCAATCTTATGCACACCTACTCAGAAGTACAATTGAGCTTACTCCAAGGAATGTGTGTATAGGATTGCAGCTGGGCAGCCCGATCCTAGGTCTCACTAATTAGCCTGCATTGGCTTTAGGCAAGATATTCTCACAGTGGGTTGTCTGACAATGACAAAGCTGCTCTTAACTTGCAATATTTCAGTGCAATATTTTCCTAGCCGACACAGAAGAGGCTGTTTTGCCAAAATAGATAACTGAAGGATGTTAATATGACAGTCTTGTATTTTAGAACTCCTTACAGCCTTGAGAAAAATGTAATTCTTCTGAATGCAGTTGGAAGTGCATGTTGGATGTGTGTGCACCATGTTGGACATGAATGTGCCGTGATGCAAACACAGTAGTCCAAAAAATGTGAGATACATGTTAAAGCTGTAGCCCTACATAGACGGACATAATCTATTCAGACCTTTAGTTATTTCTCATGTAATGAAACAGAACTTTTTGTGAAGGCAGGATTGCATGTCTGTGCCACAGTATCCCTCATTTAACCGCTGACCCAGTAGGTCAGTGAAGCAGAGAGCAGGAAAGGGTGCCCTGCGCATGAACTACTAGCGAACTACTAACTACTAGCACCTAGAGCAGCCATAATTGAAAATATGGGATGATGGAACACTGGAAAGGGGGAGGGTTGTGTCAAGGTTGTAAATACGCTTTTTTCCCTGATTCACTATGCTATTGGAAAATGGCTGAGAACTAACCCAATTTATTCCTGCATTCTCAGTAAAGCACCAGGTCTGGCATCACAATGACGGCATTTCCCGCCATGACATTATTTCTGGTGGGTCCTGGACAGATTGTCATTCTAAAAAGTGGGTCCTGGTGCTAAAAGGTTTGAGAACCACTGTATTATGTAATTCAAGTACAGTTAAACAAATGCTTTCAAAATATAAACTATATAAACAAACACTGATTTTAAGAATTCATCATTGCTGAAATTAATTAAAATTATTGCTGTTCTCTGTAGAACATGCAATGTGATGTTAGGTGTTCTGTTCAAATGTGTCCGTTGTGCATATTTGAGAAGATAAGAGAAGATTACCTTAAAGCCAGCCCTGGCTGAGCTGTGACTGCATCCACTATATTTTGCGATGGTCGCATGACCTAAAGCAGTGTTATTCAGCCTGTGGGTCAGGACCCACTTGGTGGGTCGCGACCTGATGTGAGGTGGGTCGTGGAAAGCTGGGAACAGCCATCTTGGAAATGCCAAACCTTAGTCTT
Source organism: Lerista edwardsae (assembly GCA_029204185.1). Classification (NCBI taxonomy): domain Eukaryota; kingdom Metazoa; phylum Chordata; class Lepidosauria; order Squamata; family Scincidae; genus Lerista; species Lerista edwardsae. The sequence goes on from JAJKFI010000014.1 coordinate 4,014,722, forward strand.
GTTATATTCCTTTTGTGAGTGTTAACAGTTTGAATTTTCAAGTGAGTTTTTTTAAATGTTATTTTGTTATTTATAAAATCATATTTTGTCCTAATCTTGCTTTCTCTCAGGGCACAATCCTAAGCAGCGCCAGACTGGCAAGGCCGACGGGCCAGGGCCATATCCAGCACTGCTTAGGAGAGGCTGGAGCCGCCCCCCACTGCAAGGGAGGCTCCAGCCTCCCCTATGTGCTCCTTGAATCTCTGCCTGCTAAAGAGTGGGCGCAGATTTGAGGAGACCGCACGGCCCGAATCGAGGCTGTGCAGCCTCGCTGATGAGCTTAGGAAGTGGCCATATGGCCACCTCCCAAGCCCGCCCAGGTCCCACCCAAGTCCCGCCCCCACCTCCCTCCCTCCCACCAATCCCCGCGCCACTTCTGCATGGAGCCTCCCTCGTGTGGTGCAAGAAACGCTCAGCGTGGGCGCAGCAGGACCGGCGCTGCCTGCAGCACCGGTCCTGCTGCTCTAGCACCAATGCAGGAGTGCCGATGGGCGCTCCCGTGTCAACGCTAGGACCATTGCGCCGATGCTATGATGTAGCGTCGGCGCAACGGGCAGTGCAGGATTGCACTGTCAGAGATGTTTCATGGTTGTGCAGTTGCTGCAGTCCAGGAATGCCAATTTGCATTTCAGGAGTGTCATTATTATTATGTTATAATGACAGCATTTCCTGCTTGATGATGTCACTTCCCACCACCTCATCACTTACAGGTTCATGACATCACTTCTGGTGGGTCCCAACACAAGTGCCATTCTAAAAAGTGGTTCCCGGTCTAAAAAGTTTGAATACCACTGACCTAAAGGACTGATATGTGCTAAAGTATGCAGAAACCAAGTGGAGTTGCAATATTGTGAGTAAAATAAATTTTTAATATTTGTAATATTTTGTAATATTATAAAATATTTTTGTAATATTTTTTTTAATATTTTGAGTAAATTTTGAGTAAATTTTATTTTGAGTAAATTTGAGTAAATTTTATCCCAAAGCCAGTCAAAAGCAAAAATTAACAGTCCTGTGAATGCTGAAAGAAACACAGCGCTGTTGTCCACAGATCCACCCATACACAAACATCCATTTCAGAAGCAAGCAGAGGATGGGAAGTCTAAAGCAGAGGGAGACTGATGATGGTGATTTATTGCTAGGAAGAATTACAAATCCACAGAGGCAGGAACAAGAATCTCAAACTGTGACAATTTAAATGTGTGAAATTTCAAAGAATTAGAAGTACCGTTTGAAACATCTCATTGAAACCCACTATGTAAATCACTCTTCACAAGAGTGGAGTTATTTAATTTCAAAGCAATTTTAAAATCACATGGAATGGGTCTCTTCAAATGAATGAGATTTGGCAGGCCCTGTAACCAGTGAGGGGGGGACACCCACAAGTACTCATGGAAAGTTCTAGAAAACTGACAGGAATGAAACTACAGAGGGATAAAACCTTGACACACTATATCGCCAAGGCTAATCAAGAGAATCATTGGTGTGGGAATTTTTATCTCTAGATCAAAAGGCTAGCAGCTATGCAATCTGCTGTTTGTGGAGAAAAGAATTCTGTAGAGCAGGAAGGGGGGGAAAGCAAACACATGGGAATAGTTGCTCGAGGAAGTCAATGAAAAATAAGTATTCATTACTGAAGAAGAAATATTTGCAAAGTTCAGCAAACCACCACCTATGCTACAGATGGAGAATGTTAGAAGAGTTGGAGGGCATAAGAAATGCTGAGCGTGGCCCCCTCACACTATCCAAGGCAAAATGTTGTGAGCACAGTCCTTAGCTCATGTTAACTCATTCATAGCTGCTGGGCCGAATGGCCAGACAAGGCGTTCTAGCATGCGCTGCAAAAATGAGGGATTGAAACATTGAGTATTGGCGCTGAACGCATTCGGATCTGATTTAGAGTCTTCTATGCTAGATGCACTTTCCTAAACCATCATCTTGTGGCCACGTTCTTTCATTTGTGGTACTTGGGGTGCAACTGTGGAATCAAATAATGTGCTATGTACGAGAAGCACTTGTTTAGATGTTACTGCAAATGTGGATAATGTCCACGGTTATGAATACACTTGCACATCTGCTCTGCCCCCCCCTTGAGGACTGTGTTTCTCTGCAGAGGCAAATGGTGTACCTGCGAAAAGGTTTGCCCTGTGATCTGGAATGCTGGACATCTGGCTTTCTAAATCCTGGGCCAGATCTCTCCCCATTTACAGTATTTGCCTCTGCATACAAATGGCATCCCCAGGGAGAGCAGGGGCAGATCGACACATGTGTCACCTTGAGCAAGTTTGCTGGCATGCTTACGTTAACCCTGTAGCTGTGGATACTGTCTAGGGCAGTGATGTCATGTAGGGGGTACACGGCGGTACGCGAGTACCGGTTTCTAGGATTACAGCTGGCCCCGCCCATTCGCCCGCCCACTCGTCGACTCCGCCCTCTGCAACATTTGAATTTCCTGCATGTTTGAGTTGCCTGCATGTTCTCAGAGCCAGGCAGGCTGGCAGGCAGCGAGCAGAGCCTTTCCTTTCCTTGCCACTGAAAAATGAGTTGCTCTGGGGTTTTAACATGATGCCAGGCCTCCTTCACATGTTCTGGGGGTGCTGTGGAATACTGTTGCAACTGTTGGGTCAGTTTAAAATGGTCTGAGGCCTCAAAAAGGGCTTTTTTCATGTCACTTCCTGCCACGACATCACTTCTGGCTTATGACGTCACTTCCGGTGGGCGGGTCCCAACACGTGCCAATCAAAAGTGAGTACCTGTTCTTAAATCATTTAGGTGATACCACTGCCAAAACACCCCAAGGCAATGGGGTTTTACATTAGTAGGTTTACATTTTTTTTTTAATGATCCATTCCCACTGATACAAGCCCAGGAGCAATGATCCCGTGACAATCATCTCCTGATACCTCATTCCACCTGAACGAGGAACAGCCGCTGAAGCAGTCAACATTGCCTCTTAAATTCCGCCCCTATTGCTTTGGCAGCTCCAATGAGCTGTGGTTTAGGGTGCAATCTAGATCTTCTTCAAGCCCCAATTGAAAGGGCTGACGTTGATAAACTGTGATTGTTATCAAAGATTATTAGCCTGCACGCAGGATAGGACAGCCATAGAGGGGAATAGACGGTAGCTGGATGTCTCCCCCCAAAGAAAGGAACCCACACAATGGTAGGTTGAGTTATGCTTTTATGAGGTCCCCACAAGTATTTGTACTGAATTAGCAAACTGTGGCCCATGTAAACCCAATCTGCTATTCTTATGCCTTACTGGGAGATGTGGAGGCAAATGACAAAGTCCTGTTGGAAGTGTGGCATCAGCTCTAACTTAAATTTCTGTCCAGCATATGGGAAAGACCACAGAAAGTGTACTAAACATTTAATCATGTTGCTAAAATGTGTATAACTAGAGAGATAAAATCTTAAGGAAAAGATGTACTTATGCTAACAGAAACAGATGGAAACCCAGATGATTTCTTCGTTGGTACACTGAATTCTTTAGCTTTGGAAGATGAGTGATACGTGACTTCTTTTTTAAATGATCATACAACTGTGAATTTCAAAAAATGTTGAACAGGCACAAACTAATGCAATGTCTTTAAAACAAAATTCCAAAGCACTGCAAGCCAAACCACTTTCACATTCTTATATATTTTTGATTAATGAACATATTAATTCATGCATGCATTTTATCTTAGTATCTTATTGAACATGTCAATAAAAATTTAAAAAACACTGAATTTTAATAAGCATCCTCTTCTCCCCTTCACTGAAGTATCACATAACAAAGGACTAGAAGTCTTTAGTGAATGTAATCTGAATCCAGGTATCAAGAGAAGGCAAATAATCCAGAAGTCTTGATAATTGGTTTTTATGTACAAGCTGTATAGGATTTAAAGAAAGTGACTAGATTGAATTTAAATCTGAAAGAGTTAATTGAATAGAAAAAAGACCCAGAAGCCCACTGAGATGCTGATGTAATTTCAAAGATGTGTTTTGAGGTTGAATACTCCATACAATTCTACATGAAATTCTACATGGAACAGGAACAGTGAAGTTCAAAAGCAACAGAATAATATGGACAGGCAGGTGAACTTGAGTCCAATGGGCATGTTGAAGCCTAGGAGACACATTTTGACCCAAGTGATTTTATATATAAAGTGTTTTAGGAGAACATTTTAAACAGCCTCTTGTAAGCTTGCAAGAGCAAAACTATTTACATTGTTGATGCCATTACTCGATTTGGGCAAACTCTATTATGTGACAAAAGTACCATACTAAACTCTGCAATATGACAGAAGTACCATATACCAGTACTATATTCCATGTTCTTTCTGGCAGTTACAGATTTACAAAATTATCATTCACTATCTTTCAGCGACAGAAAGGGTGATGCAACAAATATCTGAAGGTCTTGATAGTGTCATATTTCATATAGATGGTAGCCTAACACAGGCAAAAATGTAGACAAGAACATAATGAGTCATGAGATCAAGAGTTGTGTCTGTCTAGATGTCAAGAAAGGAATGTGCAGCTGAAGAAAAAGGCAAATTGGCTATGTCAGACTAATATTGTAATAATAAAAGATTCAATGCCCAGCTTTTCTTGAAACAGACTCAAGGCAGCTTACAATAAAAATGTAGCAACTACATAGTTATAATATCTCCTTCTTATATAACTATGCAGGTTTGTGTGTGTGTGTGTGTGTGTGTGTGTGTGTGTGTGTGTGTGTGTG
>JAJKFI010000014.1:4019496-4034013 GCA_029204185.1 Lerista edwardsae
ACACACACACACACACACACACACACACACACACACACACACACAGAGAGAGAGAGAGAGAGAGAGAGAGAGAGAGAGAGAGAGAGAGAGATTCCAAATGAAGATGAAAGACCTAGTAACTATATTCCTCCCATGCTGTTGCAGACCCAACCAATGGGCCGCCCAGGAACAGAGAAGGGAGAATTCCATCCCCCTCCATTGGTTCCCTGCCCCCGTGTGCTGCTCTGCCACGCCCCCACGCCACACCAGGTTCCATTTCGTAGGTGCACTTGGCAACACCACTTGCCTCTCCAAGAGTGAGCTGCCTTGTTGCCGCCCTCCTCTTGCTTCACCAATGCACTTGCCCCCTGGGGCACTTGCCCCCACCCCTTCAATGGTAGAACCGTGACTGCTTCCGTGGCAAAGAATATCTGGTGCTAGCTGGTCATAATTATTAGACAGCTGGATATCTTGCAACTGAACGGGGAGATTTTGTTTCCTATGGCCACCATGGACTGTCTGAAGAGTAGCATTTGAACAGCCACAGCAGCTGCAGCAGAAAGAACATCTGAGGCTAGAGAATGGACAGTTCTATCATCATCTCCCTCTGTGAGCCTTTTATCAGCTTTTCATCATTGTCTTGCACTGCCAGCAAGGATGACTAATTGACCTAAAGTCACCATGGAGAGTACCTTTGGTACCTGTTTCAGGCAAAAAAAGGCAGGATGGAAATACATTAAACCAACAACCAACAACTAAATACATAAATAATTTGTTCCTGTCTCATACACTGTTAAAGGACTGATGGTGATCCAACTATGCTATAGAAAATTGTTAGTGATAATGTTTCTACTAATTCAGTGCTGGGAAAATACTATGGGGACAGACAACACTAACTCCCCATGAAAGCACACCTGAGGCACATTGAAATCAAATGGGCCAAGGTGACAGCCAGGGAGGATTAAGGACAGTGCAAGCAGAAAGAGGGATGGAGGCTGAAAAGATAGCAAACACTGGGAAGGCCCTGTGTAATTTGGAAGACCCCTGGGATGGCTACTTCTTGGAGCCCTAGCCAGCTTTCTTTGGATACCATGCTCTGAGGGTCTGCTAGGCCATGCTACATCTCTGTGTACATCTCCCAACCATAGGTGAAGCCACTAGACCCTAGATAGGGCCAGAGACAGTAGGAGGCAAGGAGTAAAATAACAATAACAATAACAATAACAATACTTGGATTTATATACCGCCTTTCTTCGGTCACCAGATTTCAATAATGACTATAACTCAAGGCGGTTTACATGGGCAGACTTTATTCAGAAATCCGAAGGTTTTTACAATTTATACAGAAATGTTCTATCTTTCAAGAACTACACACATACAGATGGATCTTTCTGGATTTAGTCCTTCTTTCTGGCCACCCGTTTGTCTTCTTGCTGGCTGATAAATGGCTTCTCTGCTCCCACCAGAGAAGCGGTTGAACTTCGGCACAACTCCCCCTCACACAAGGCAGCCGAAGACAGCTCAGCTGTTAATCAGTCGCAATTAACGAGGTCTGCCACTCACAGAGACTTCCGGCTGTCCCGAACTGGCGACCTTCAGATCTTCAGCTCTTATCTTCAGGCAAACGGAGGCATTAACCCTCTCGACTAAATCTTCTGCCCTCTCGACTAAATCCACTTTGGAGTATCTGTCCCAAAGTGGGAGAGAAGCAGATTGGCAGGTGGATTCCTATTGCTAAGGGTCCATTTGAAGATCTATGGACAGAGACAGGGGTAGATGGTGTTGGAGGTGACAGTGGTGGCCCCATTGTGACTCTGGCAAGAAGGAATTGTCCAAATTGCACCACTAGCAGATGTATCTGCAGGGGAAAGAAGAAAAAGATTGTCGCCAGTGTCAATAACATACCTTGTAACCACCTCACAATGGGATAAATGTTATCTTTCATCACAGATTGGAGAGACACCAGTGGGAGCTATGCGTACTCACCCATGATGTACAGTTCCTCCCATAGGATGACCACTCGGCTGCAAAGATAGCTGAATAGAAAGTTGAAGTGATGTGCATATTGGATCAGTAGCAAAGAATGAATGTTATAGGGCAGTGGTTTTCAAATTTTTTAGACCAGGACCCACTGTTTAAAATGGCACTCATGCTGGGACCCACCAGAAACGATGTCATTAACCTGGAAGTGATGTTGTAGCAGGAAGTGACATCATCAAGCAGTAAGTGCTTTCACTGTAACATAATAAAATGACACTCCTGAAATGTAAATTGGCATTCTTGGACTGCAGCAATTGTACAACCATGAAACACCCATGACAGAGAGCAAGATGAGGACAAAATGTTATGTAAAGCACTGAACTAAAAACAAAATTAAAAAAAAAACCCTTACTTGAAAATTCAAACTGTTAACACTCACAAAAGGAGGATAGCAAGAGTAAGGCCTGCAGTTTTCAAGATGGCTACTCTCAGCTTTTCGCAACCCACCTGATCCCTGACACCAAGTGGGTCCCGGGTCCCGTCTCACAGTTTGAACAACAAAAAAAAAGATACAATTATAGCACTCTAAGACTTCTGAATATGAAATGAGAGGGTCATCTGGCAACTGAGCTATGTAAAAGAAATGAAATCCAAAAAGGACTCTTTACCATTTATGAAAATTAACTATGAAAGCCTGCAACAGTGATGGAGCCACATATGACCCCAAGTTGATATTGGGTTAAGACTGATGATGTAGCTGTCTACAGGAGTTCAACAATGAAAAAGATCTGAAGAACACAAAAAGTCTTGAGCTAATGATGGATGAAACCAGGGAAGCTACAGTGGTTCCCACAAGAGAGGCAGACAATGTAAAGTTTCGAAGCAGAGCAAATAAAACTGCTGCAGCATAAAGTGAGTGAGACTTCAGAGAACATTTTGGACACAAAAATGCCTGTAAACACAATTAAGAGGCTCATTGATAGGCAAATCTATTCAGTTCAAGTGAATAGATTTTAAAACGAGGCAAAATGTAGTAGGAACAAACATTATGTGAGTGGGTACCTGGAGGGAAGCAGTTCTGGGGAACACAAGAATTGAAATCTAGGGCTGAAGCCATTTTTGAAATCCATTATTTTAGCAAAAGAAACTGCTTCCCACTATTTCCACTCTTTTGTATTGCTTATTGGGCTTATCGGGCACTTCTTCCTCCTGAAGCTAACCCTAGTTACCTCTGATATTTGCCTCTGAGCAAAAAGACACCTCTTAAAGTGATGGTTCTCTTATATTTAGCAGCTGGATTGCAATTGTCAAACATCCTAGCAAAAGGAATGGCTTGTTACTGTTTGCTGGTATGCTTACATTTCTTTTGAGAAGACTATGGGCGCAATCCTAACCTGGAGTTAGGCTGACACAATTAGGCCAGCAAAATTTGGCTAGCACAAGGGCCACCATAAAACATGTTTGGACCACTCTCTGAGTCAGGGAGGATGGCAAACGTCTGTTTGCAGGCTTCTATGACTCAGAGAATGGTCCAAACATACTTTACGGTGTCTCTTGTGGCAGCCAAACTTTACTGGCTTAACTGTGCTGGTTAATCCTAACTCCAGATTAGGATTGTGCCCTAAGTGAGCCAATTTGGAACAGGTAACCATTTTTTTCTTTCCTTTTGCTATGTAAACTGATTTGTGAGCTTTGTGAGATATTTGCTGGAAATCTTACAACCAAGCCATCTTACAGAAGATGCAGTCTTACACAACTGCACACAGAAGCTGGGTTCATAAATTGGTATTCTATTGAGAGACTGCATGTACAACTACAGCAATAGATACAAAGGAACAGCAGATTCAATATAACCAACTACTAAGTAAAACCTAATTGAAGCTTCACCAACATGACATTCCTATGCTTGTCTCCTCAAAAGGAAATCCCATTATGTCCAGTACGGCTTACTCATGGGAAAATGTGGATAGGATTGCAGCCTTAGGGACACTTAATATACATATTAAAAAAGCAATTTATAAATATTACTCATAATAATGTAACCCTAAGCTCTCTGTTGAATGTTTAAAGCAGAACCTTTCGGACCTTGAGGGCTTGTGGGTTCCTCACCCCTCTTTCATCCGATGGGGAAAGCTCCACATAAAAGATGAGGGAAATGACCATGGTCTATGGAATACGTGTTCCACAGAAATACTGAGGGTGATGCTCACTTGGAATTTATTAATAGGAGGGAGGGTACATAAAGAAAAGGAAGTGGCGGTAGGGAGGGAGGGCCTGGCTTCACGGCTGGCTACTCTCCGCTATTCACCCCCTTGCTGTAGGTTAGAGGAATCATCAGAGCTTACATGGGTGTCCTTTGGAAGCTGCTGGTCCCATAGCCTAAGCTGCCTTGGCAGGGAGACACTGATGGTCCCCTCTCAGTTAATAAAGTTGATTTCCTTGGGGTAGCACTTGAGGATTCTCCGCACAATCTCCTTTAGACCAGTTTCTTCTTTCCTTCAGCCTCCAGCTGTATTTCTTCTAAGTTTCTCTCCATTATAACTTTCCAACTCGCCCCTCTGCCTCTTTCAGCTTACAGCCCAACTTTCCCCTTTCTTGGCTACTCCTTCGCTTTCTGTCTCCTTTTCCTTCTCTCCATTCTCTCCCTCTGCTTTACCTTTCCCCCTCAATTCTCCCCTTGCTGTGCCTCTCTTGCTCTTTTGAATGCTTCTGCTCCCCAGCTGACTCCCGATCAGGGCGACGGCAGCCAGCTGCATTGCGGGATGTGTCTCAGGGGGCTTCCCCATGTAGAGATGACATCACCGCTAGGTGGAAGCCTCCAGAACCTAATCCCATGGCTGCCTTGCACACCTGATCTCTGGGCTGCATGCCAAAGAATCACCAGTTTTGGCTGGTGCCTTGTGGCAGTCAACTGATGTCAGGGCAGATTCTTCAGTCATCTTGAGAAAGATAAGGAAGACATACCTTATGCAATGAGATACCAGTTAATGTGTAAATATTATACTTGTTTTAACTGTGTACCCTACGAACAAAGAATGCACGTCTGCTACACCACTGTTTCAGAAACTGTGGGTCACAAGCCAATCTCAGGTAGGTCATGTAACACCTAGAGCAGCCATATTGAAAATATGGGAAGATGGGGTGCTGGAAAAGGGGAGGGCTCTGTGGTTGTGTTGTTTATAGGTTGTAAATAGGCCTTTTCTTTCTTTCTGAGTCACTTTGCTATTGAGAAATAGCCCAACTTATTACTGCATTCTCAGAAAAGCAGCAGGTTCTGGCATCACAATGATGGCACTTTCAGCCATGACATCACTTCCGGTAGGTCCTGGACAAATTGTCACTCTAAAAAGTGGGTCCCGGTGCTAAAATGTTTGAGAACCACTGTGCTACACCATTTCAGAGATATGCAGAAAATAGATACCCTTTTAAGCCCATCTGTTTGATGTTAAGTATTCCTTGGGTTCCAGTCTACATAATTCCTCCACCAGATCCAGTATTGATCCCACAGAGGTGGATGGACTGAAGAGTAAGTGCTGTTGTATCCCCCAGAATAGGATAGTAATTGCCTTCTGGCACATCCATCACCCATCACCGCAAGCTCAGAGCTTCTTCAGCAGAACAGAAAGTGGTTCCTCAACATAAGTGGCACATGCAATTTATTTCTTGCTTGGAGAAAAAGATGAAGAATGATTGTTGGTGTTATCATTCTGTTACACGTAATGAACAAAAATTATATGAAGTGAGCTTAGCAGCCTCACTTAGAACTAAATTCAAACCAGGTATCGCTTTCCGTACTGGGGAATGCCATGCCCTTGGCAGCCCCTTCAAAAAAAAAAAATCTCAATTTTTCCTAACAGTTTTAGAACAATGTAGATAACAGTTTTCTGGTTGCTTCCTGAATGTGGCCTTTCAATTAGAGCCCTGATAATACAACACCTTTTCCTGTATTCAGCCAACGCATCGTTCGTTTCAGTCAAGGTGCAGACAAGCTACCATCACTAACTTGTCACTGCTGTTTTGTCACTTGCTTTATGTGATATTTTGTGGCAATATCATCTCTGTGGGCTTATTGTCATGGGCTGCACTCCTTGGGCAAATCTTTCAAATCGAGTGAAAAGGTTAAAAGCATGTAATTTGAGTTTCTGGCTCAGACATTCCGCAGCTTCCCAAAAGTCACCTAATGCTGAGTTGAGGTTTTGAGTACTTTGGAAGCTGTTTATCGCTGTGCATTACTGTACAAAATAATCGGAACAGCAGCACCCTGGCAAGCTGGCTCAGGCATGCTGTCTTATAAAACTGTAATTTCCAAAACACAAAAGACACACACTAATTTCAATGAAGAGAGACCTTTGAAAAAATTAGCTGCTGTGAGTCAGAGACCATACAGAGACAAGATAAATAGATAATACGGAAATGAAGAAAGAAAGCATTATCAACAGAGTAACTGTGTTGCAGGAAAGTGTTTATATAAATCTGTGCCCTGGTGTGTATTTTCAGTCAACCCAGAGGCCAAGGCTTCCCAGCAATACAAAAGAATATTAGGGAGAACTCAAGCTTTGCTTTCAGTGGCTGCTGTTTACAGAAACAAATGAACTTTTAGCACCTGAAGTACATGTGTAAGAGATATGGGGCATAGCAAAGAATGTCACACAGGGCCAAGGCTAAGTTCCTTGTTCCAAACTGTTCCCATCCTCTGCTTTTCTGAAAGGCTGGGGGCAGGGGGTGACACAGCAATGGCCTCCACTGTTACAGGAACTAAGGAATCGGGAAGAAAAGGAGAAAAAACAGTGGCTGCGGAATCAGAAGGGAGAAAGTCCCTATGGGGAAGTTGATGAGGGAGGCAAGAAAGCTGGGGGCTTGGGCTAGGTTGAGGACAGCTTCTCAGGTTCTGGGGCTTGGCCCAAGTGAATCTGAGGTAATTTGAGGTCCACGGGTAATAAGGCAGACCAAGAGCAGCTTCCTTTGAGTGTCTGTCTCTGTAATGTCAGTCCTATCCAGTCTGGGCCTGCATCTCTCTGCTGCACCATATCCATCTCTTTTGTTTTACTCTATGGCCCCATCAGAATGTTTGTACATTTTCAGGGGTCTGAAAACACCCAGAGGAAATTTGCAGGCCTGAATAGGACAGGACCTAGGTGGACAAATCTCTGTGCAGGCCTATGTGAGCCCATGTGGGTGAACCTGTGGATATCATATATCTGGATTTTCAGAAGGTGTCTGACACAGTTCCCCACCAAAGGCTGATGAGGAAAATTCAGTCAGGGAATAAGAGGGCAGGTCCTCTTATGGATTCAGAATTGGTTGAATTCAGATGGATGGATTCAGAATTGGTTGTGGCTGTTGCTGGTGGTCTGCCTTTTTTTAGATTGTGAGCCCTTTTTGGGACAGGGAGCCATTTAACTTTATTATTACTATTTGCCTGTAAACCGCTTTGTGAACTTCATGTTGAAAAGTGGTATATAAGTACCGATTGATTGATTGATTGATTGATTGATTGATTGATTGATTGATTGAGGGCCAGGAAACAGAGAGTGGGGGTCAATGAGAAATTTTCACCATGGAGAGAGGTGAAAAGCAGAGTGCCCCAGGGAACTGTCTTGGGACCGGTGATTTTCAACTTGTTCATAAATGACCTGGAGACTGGCATAAGTAGTGAGGTGGTCAAGTTTGCGGATGACACAAAACTTTTCCAGGTGGTTAAAACCAGAAGGGATTGTGAAGAGCTCTAGAAGGACCTCTCCAAGTTGGGGGAATGGGCAGCAAAATGGCGGATGTGTTTCAACATAAACAAGTGTAAAGTGATGCACATTGGGGCAAAAGACTAAAACTTCACCTGTAGGCTAATGGGTTCTGAGCTGTCTGTGACAGCTCAAGAGAGAGATCTTGGGGTGCTGGTGGACAATTCAATGAAGGTATCAACCCAGTGTGTGGCAGCAGTTAAGAGGGCCAATTCCATGCTTGGGGTAATTAAAAAAGGAGAAAACAGCCAATATTATCATGCCATTGTACAAATCAATGGTAAGGCCACATCTGGAATATTGCGTACAGTTCTGGTCACCACATCTCAAAAAGGACATAGTGGAGCTGGAAAAGGTGCAGAAGAGAGCAACAAAAATGATTATGGGGCTGGGGCACCTCCCTTATGAAAAAAGACTACAGCGTTTGGAGCTCTTCAGTATGGAAAAAAGGCGCCTGAGGGGGGACATGATTGAGACATACAAAATTATGCATGGAAGGAATAGAATGGATAGAGGGATGTTCTTTTCCCTCTCTCACAATATCAGAACCAGGGGGCATCCACTGAAGTTGAGTGTTGGGAGAGTTAAAACAGATAAAAGGAAATACTTTTTTACCCAGCGGGTAATTAAACTATAGAACTCCTTGCCACAGGAGGTGGTGATGGCATCTGGCCTAGATGCCTTTAAAAGAGACTGGACAGATTTCTGTAGGAAAAGTCCATTGTGGGCTATAGGCCATGTTGGGTCGGGCAACTTCCTTACGCTAATAGTAGGCTATTTCAGAATGCCAGGTGCAAGGGAGTGGAAGCAGGATGCTAGCATCTTGTTGTCTACTGAACTCCCTTAGGCCACTGTGAGATACAGCAAACTGGAGTAGATGGGCCTTTGGCCTGATCCAGTGGCCTGATCCAAGTCTATGATGCAAAAATGCTGAGAGCCCAATCCTAGCCATGTCTACTCAGAAGTAAGTTACATTATAGTCAATGGAGCTTATTCCCAGGTAAATGTGGATAGGATTGTAGCCTGACTCACAGTGACCAAGGATATTGTAATGTATGGGCATAGCCATTGTAAGCAAGGTATGAGGCAATGCCTTGCCTGATTGGCTCACAGCGCAATATATACCAGGCCATTAGAGCCGATGTGGGAAGCTCATGGTGGTCACTATGCATGGAGATTGAACGTGTGTTGGAGAGGAGCACTTCAGGGCATTTAGCTGTACACTTTCTGTTTTGCTGCAAGACGTCTGTTTTGTCTGCTGTACGTATCTGTAAATACAGACCCAGGTGGTGCAGCCTCCGTATCATTGTCATTCTTATCCAGGAAGCTTGTGTGGGAGGAAACATTCCACTACACCCTGCTGATAACCCTGACACACATGCACATTGAACCCAATGCACTCCTACTATTGCTGGGTCCAGTATCTGACTGTAGTGTGGATGTTTGCTAACCTGTGGTCTAAGAAGCACTGTCAGTTACACTCTCTCCTTTACTCTCCTCAGACTTATGCCGGCAAAATAGCTAGTATAAATTTGAGGAGACCCACTGGGTAAGCAGAGGCTTATGCTCAGGCAAGGGAACAAAAGTTTCCTTAGTTTGAGGAGACCTGCATGCTCCCTCACCACAAGATGACAGCGCAAGCCCCGCTGTGGCTGGGGGAGTTAGGATTTGGCCTTTAGGTAGGTAGCAATGGAAAGCAAACACTACAGGCTTACAATCTAAAAGTATCAAGGGCAGTCCAATTCTATATTCCCCCGGTAGCACGCAATGCCACCAATGGACCACACACTGCATACTATAGTGGGAGACCAGACAGCCTGAAAGATTATTATTTCATAACTCTCTGTAGGCCGCCTGGCTGTCAATTTGTCTCCTTGGTCTTACACCAGCCCTTTTGATGGTGTACATCCAAGGAGAATTAGCGGGTGGGCCAAGACCAGTCGTGTCATCTACTCACCAGTAGACGGTACGCTGGGCGGGACTTAGCGTGATCGACAGCCCGTCCACTCACTTCCGCTTTCTTCGCGCTCCCCGCACGACTTTCCCTCGCCTCGGAAGGGGCGCCTGCTCGCCCAGGCACCCGGCGCCCCCCCATCCCCCCTGGCGAACAGGCGCTCCCTCCGAGGCGAGGGAAAGCCGCGCGGGGAGCGCGAAGAAAGCGGAAGTGAGTGGACAGGCTGTCGATCACGCTAAGTCCCACCCAGCGTACCGTCTACTGGTGAGTAGATGACACCACTGGCCAAGACCCTCTCCTTTCACCTCTGAGCTGCCCACGTTGCTATGTCACAGTGCCAGGCTGCCATTACCCCACCACCACCACCAAATTGTTTTAATTAGCCATCCATAATGGCAGTACTGACCCAGAGAACGTCCCTGTGACAGCATTGGTAGATGCCCTCTTCTTTCATCATAAGAACTCTGATTTTGGGCCCTCTCATGGCCCTGGGCTCCCAGCCATTGCCCCACTTGGCCACCCCCTAATGCTGGTCCTGATAGCATCACTACTGGAGGTTGGAGCTGACTGGATGAAGGGCACAATCCTAACCGAACTTCCAGCACCAGGGTAAGGGCAATGCAGCTCTGGGGTAAGGGAACAACCATTCCTTTGCCTTGAGGAGGCCTCTGTGACTGTCTCCCAAAGCAGGAGACACAGGAGGCAGCATGTGCTCCATTGGCACACTTATGTCAGTGCTGGAAAGTTGGTTAGGATTGTGCCCAAAGAGGCAAAAGAATATACATTAACAGTGCAAGCCTAAGCAGGTTTACTCAGATGTAAGTCTCACTGTATTCAGTGGGCTTTACTCCCTGGTAACACAGGTTACCAGGTAATTCTGGTGCACAGAATTGTACTGTAAATAAATCAGAACCTTACTACAAGACAGCTTTGTGTACCATCCTCTTTCAACACTAAAATACCCTTGGTGAGCTGGGTGTTTTTTTTAATTGGGGGGGGGCGGATTCCTTGCATGATCAAATTCTCAATGTCTCCTTCAGCAAGCCACAGTATGTATAGCATTTGATCTGACTTTGGTTCTTAAGTCACAAGTGTGAATGTGAGTATTAGAATATTATAGCTTTTCACCGTTAGAGGAATTCAGGGAAGCTCGTTTTAAGAATTGCTGAGAAAAATCACTTGTGCGTATTTGTGTACAAAAAGAGACCAGCTTCCCTCCTTGTACCTCTAGGATCAATGAGCTATGTTCTTACCGAGGGTAGCAAAGATTATTTGGCTTTCCATCTGTTCCAGTGAAATGTCATTCCACATAACTACAGCCTGCTGCTTTCAGAGAATTGGTATACTTAAGCTGTAATATTTTGCCATCTTGTTTCTGCATACTTTATACGAACTAGTATGAAAACAGCATTGAGCAACAGTAATTCTATTAAAAGCACGCACTTTATGTACTGCCATTATACATTTGAGTGGAGGCTGCCTTTTTCCAGAGTTGCTGTAATGTGTTGAATAATAGTTATAGTGATCAGACTAAAACACTTCTAAATGGTTACCCTTGAACATATTGCATGCACCGTGCAGTAAAGCAGTTAATGCCTTCACTAAATTCCCTGTGCAATCAAAAGTGTGATCTAATATTGCATCTCATTTGTGCACAATTGCGACATGAAAGCTGTTCAGACAGAGATGGGAGTGTGGCAATTCTCCTTGACTTGGAGTTGGATAATTCTATGCATTTGGTCTGGTTTTTTCCCCACAACAATCCACTGCTCCTTAATAACAATCCATAATGTTCTAAAAATAATCAAGCCACGGTGGCCTGGAAAAATAGTAAATGGAAATCCTGCCACATTCTATCCAAGGGGAATTGATACGTTTTTTGTTTTAGCTCTATTCCCTACAGGGAAGAGCAGATGTACAGGTGCTAGGCTAGAAACTGTTATAATTACAAAACCTGTATTCAATTCTTTGGAGAGCTTTGAAATTTTCCACATACAATAGAAATTCAGGCTTTGAAGGAGGGAAAAAAAATCCATATGCCTGAAGAACAATGGAGTACAAGTTGATTTCCTGAATTATTTACTGCAGCAAAGTGTTCTTTATGAAAAACAGCACAGGAAACAAAATTCAAAAGAAACGCTTCAAATCTAACAAATTTCTATAGCAGTATTACTGTTACATGCTAAGAGTTAAACCAAGAAAAAATAAATAAAAATATTAACTCATTGGGCACTTAAAGGCTTTGTATAAAATAACAAGTGTAGGGGGGAAAAATCACACTTTCTTCCCACTCACTCTGTCTTACTTCAGTGAATAGAATAGGGAGAATGTTTGCTGAAAAACGGATTCATAGTTTTTTAAAAAAATATATATTGTTAACCAGAAAGAAGTGATTACTGTATGAAGTCCATCAGTATAAACAACATTGTCAATTATACATTCTGCCTTCCCTCCACCACGCCATACCTCTATCACGATACCCGGGAGCCTGGCCCTTCCAGTCTGCCCCCAGAGATTGTGGGTTGATATCCCCTTACCTCCTGGCCACCAGCAACCTCTAGTGGCCCAGGAGGCATTCCTTAGCCCAACCAGTAGTGTAGCACAGCATCAAGACTGGATTCAGCTAACCCCCGGTCCCAACGCACGAGGTGCACCATGGAGTAAAATAGAATGATTTATTAAAACTACAGGTTACAGCATAGAGGCTTAAGAGGGCCTTTCAAAGCAGGCCAAAACATAGCATAACTACATGATGCTTAATGCAAAATAAGAAAGCATCTATCTTCTAGTCTAATTACATTCTCCTATCACTCACCCAGCAAAGGACAGAACCAGGTGTCATGAGGGCAAAAAGGTCTCTTCTCTCCTCAAGCCTCAAAGAGGTCTGAGCTTTTTACTTTCCCCCCGTGCTGTTCCAGCCCCCCTTGTCAGCCAGAAGCAAAATATCTCCTGGTACAATGAAGATGTCCTTGGGAGGTTTCGTTTCCCTGCTAGAGGCCCCGCTATCTCTCTCCAGCCGGTAGCAAGACAAAACAGCCTCCAGGGGAAACTTTCTCACAGCCTGGATCCCAGAGGGGGATGGGAAAAGACAGGCATGGCTTCAGAAGGGAGCAGAGCCAGGCCTGATTCCCTGCTATTCATGACAGCCGCCCCTGCCAACTTATCTGGGTCAGAGGGCTGGTACATTGCCATTGTACCAGCAGTGCATAACAGTGCCATTGCTATACTTGAGGCTGCTGCAGCCACCCTGCTGGTGACTTTGCATACTGTCAGAGGTTCTTTTGCAACTGCCATAAGGCAGTCGCCACTGGCTGAATGCTTGTCTGTCCAGATGTTCAAGGCTGCACATGATGCAGCAAGTTAACATCAGAAGACTGATCTCATCTGATGTCACCCACCCTCAACTGGCCTGATGCAGAATGGGACAAAAACACTCTGCATATGAAAACAAAAATTCAGTTATTTACTCCATCTATTTTCATGCTTAAAAGTTGAATCCGTTGTGGTGGTGGTGTTCAGTCACTAAGTCGTGTCCGACTCTTTGTGACCCCATGGACCACAGCACACCAGGCCTCTCTGTCTTCCGCTAGATTCTGGAGTTCGCCCAAATTCATATTCATTGCTTCGGTTAAATGGCTTCCTGTCCCAAAGGGCTCACAAGCACCGGCACCAGCCGCTAGAAAAGACACCATGCTGGAGTGAAGAGGGACTATTACTCTCCCTCTGCTAAATATAAGAGAAGCACCACTTGAAAAAGTGCCTCTTGTCCAGTTAGCAGGGACAAGCTAACCCTCAAATGAATCCTCAAAATGAAAGCACACCTTACCAAATCATCAGCTAGAGCAATGGTCTGGGAACAGGGGTAAATTACCCCAAATGGGGTAAAAATGGAATTCCTGGGGGTAATGGACAGTCATGCTGCCGAGACACAGCCGGGCATGCATATGAATCTATATGCATGCCCGGCTGTGTCTTGGCAGCGCAACCGTCCATTACCCCTGTTCCGGTTCCGTTGCTGGCTGGCTGTCTCCGTTTTGTTTTCTTTTGTTCTGCTCTGCCCACTTTCACTGGCCGGCAAAACACGCCCTAGACTGCTCTGCGCCTGCTCTGCTTTTCACACCATGGCAGTTTAGAGCACGTGGACACAGCCAGGAGAGCGGCAGAGCAGCGGCGCGTTGGACCTGAGCAGCAGCGGAGCAGAGCGGCAGTGAAGAGGCAAGCCAGGGATGGCCGGGCATCGGAGGTGAGGGAAGGCACGCGTCTTTCCCCCACCCCCGCCTCCATTACCCTGCCGGGGCACACGTCTTCCCGCCCCCTCCGTTGACAAAATCGAATCTAACTAAGCAGGTTAGATATTTACAATAAGAGTAAGATTAAAAAATATTTAAAGAACTTTCCTAACTCTCTCAAACCCTTTACAACTTCATATTTACATAGCATTAATTAAGCTCATTAATTAATCAAATAAAAAGCAATGAGTTCCAATATGTAATTTTTTTTCTTTTGTTCTGGCGGGGGGGGGGTAACGTCAGCATATCTAAATATATTTTGGGGTAAAAGGTAAAAAAGTTCTCTGACCCCTGAGCTAGAGGCTGAAGTCATGGAAAAGTATTTGTATTGATGGCAAGCTAGGCTAGTAAACTTTGTGAAAAGCCCTCAATATTTTTTGTTAAAATGCAAGATCTCAGGATGGGAATGACTTATAATTGGTCACCCTCTCCTTTCATTCTCCAGAAACCTACAGAAATATTCACTCTGCTGTTGCTCTGTGTCACTTCTGATCTAAGTGTGAATTGTCGAAAGCCTTTGAAAACAAACACTAATATAATAATAATAATAATAATAATAATAATAATAATAATAATA
>JAJKFI010000014.1:4034023-4049297 GCA_029204185.1 Lerista edwardsae
ATAATAATAATAATAATAATAATAATAATAATAATAATAATATAATATAATATAATATAATATAATATAATATAATATTTGGTATTTATATACCGCCTTTCTTGGTCATCAGATTGCTCCTTTGACTTTAATTCAAGGCAGTTTACATAGGCACACATTTTCTAAACCGCAAGGGTTTTTACAAATCACAAAGTTCTAATCTTTCAAGAACAACTACATACAGATGACACTTTTATCGTCTAGTCCTTCTTTCTTGCCGCTTTCTTTTAATAGCCTTGTGTTCAGTACAAAGCTACACAGTAATAGTTATACAGAATGTCTAAGGCTTACTTGTCTAGTTAATGTGGAGGTATCAGGAATTCAGTTTAACTTTGTGCATGAGGGAAGATCCCAAACCAATTGTGAGAAGGGTTCTCTTAGGAGAACAACCAAAACACGCGAACTTCTACATATCTACATTAAAGAAACATTTCAGGTGAAAAGGACTTCTTCCATCAGCATCAGTACGCACAGTTTCAGATACCCTAAAAATCAGCTCATCTGTGGGGCCATGTAGGATACTTGGACTGCCCTGAACTGGTCC
The DNA here is from genome assembly GCA_029204185.1 of Lerista edwardsae. NCBI lineage: Eukaryota > Metazoa > Chordata > Lepidosauria > Squamata > Scincidae > Lerista > Lerista edwardsae. The sequence continues at coordinate 4,034,607 of JAJKFI010000014.1, forward strand.
TTCCACACTCCATGCAAAATAGTGTTCTGGGAAATAACCAGTTCCCAACATCCCCAATCATGACTTTAATACTCTACTGAGTAGCTCCTCCTCTGTCTCCTTCCAAAAGAGCATATGAGAATATTGCCAGTCACTGAGGACTGATGGGGATCAAAGAAAGAGGTAAAAACAGCAATCAGGAGATAAACAGGGTGAGCAGGAGATATCGAGCAGCAAGGGACAGTGCAAAGGAACTAACAATTCTATGCATGTCTACTCAGAAGTAAGTCCAGTGGTGTTCCTACAGGGGAAAGCAAAATGCTAAGTATTGGAGGAGCCTGAGGTCCTGTATAACGTGGCCCCTCCCCTTGCCTCCAGAGCCATTTGCGGCCCAGAGAGCTGACTCAGAGGGTTTGCTCTCACTTTGAGAGCGCAATCCTAACCTGGCCAGCACAGTTTGGCCAGCACAAGGGACACCATAAAGCGTGTTTGGACTACCCTCGGAGCCAGGGAGGGCGGCGCACTTTGCTGGCCAAACTGAGCTGGCCTAACTCCAGGTTAGGATTGCTCCCTGACAGGGAGGGGGAGGGGCCACTTTACACAGGAGTTCAGGTTCCTGCAACACTTAGCATTTTGTTCCTTCCTGCTAGGAATGTCTCTGAGTAAGTCTCACTGACTTCGATGGGATTTACTGCCAGGTATGTGTGTATAGGCTTGGAGTCCCCAAAGCAGAAGATTATTAAAAAAAAAGCAGAATGCAAAGTGGCTGGTGATCTTTTGCTAGTACTCCTTAGACCTTTGAATGAGGCTTGCAGATCAGGAGGCTGGGCAATCAATGGTGGCTCATAGTGCAATGCTGGTGCATGCCATGTGGAAATTTCCACGACTTAGACTAGGAGTTGTTCATTTGGAATAGCAGAGATGGAAGGCAGTGAAGACAACTGGGTTCAGTTCAAGGTCATCCTTCCTCATTATCCTCTGCAAAACACACAGCCACAGGCAAGGCGGGGGGGGGGAAAATCTCCAGGAAAAAGAATAAAGTAAGTTATGCACCCCTTAATAGAATGCAGGAGGAAAGAAACAGGACAGAAAGAATTGGTAACAATTAATTTTCCTGTCACCTCTGGGAACTGCTGTGCTGAAACATGTTGCACCTTACTCCGGGCAAACTTTAAAGTTGCAATCTGGGGCTTATTAATTATTTCGCATGCTCTTGCTCCTGTAATGACAAGAAATGTACCCAAAATTCTCAAGCTATTATAAAGTACCTGTTTTTGACAACTTGCAGTAGGAGGTCCAAAAGTGACTTCCGTCACAGAAAGAATTGGTGGAGAATTGGTGGAATCAGAAATGGGTATCTGTGTTTTCTAAGCAAGGGGTTTGCTTCATGCTGTTCAAGGGAAGATCTCTTATTGTTGGACTCAGCAGCAACTTTGTTCTTTGTCAGATTTTATACAACCTTCAAAAAGGAGATTTATCATTCTGGAGCTTCTGTCACTTCTGAGGGACCTTATAGATTTTGAACAGCCTCAGAACTTTTCTATTGACTTTGTGCATGGAGGGGGAGGAGGTTGGAGAGTCAGACCTGCATGTTTGTTTTCTATTTTGTCCTTCAGATAACTGCAAAGATCTAAATGGACTTCACAGATGTATTTTAACCAAGAACAAGGGAAGGGATACATTAATGAGATACAGGTCTATGTGCTTTGTATTTGCTGAGCTTCGTTCTGTTATGGCGGTGCATATTTCAAATCTTTGTGGTTGTGTGTTTCCACGTATTCTTTCTGTCCATAACAGAATGCATTATCTTGCATCTGAGAAGGCTTCTCTTGGGAGAACAATCAAAACACGCAAACTTCTACATATCTACATTAAAGAAACGTTTCAGGTGAAAAGGACTTCTTTCTAGCATTGGCCTCAGTATGCACAGCCGGTAAACAAAACAGCTTCCAATTCTGCCTTATTGTATGCAGGAAGAAAGAAAATCCACTCTTGCAAATTATGGGGAAAAAATATGCTAGTGCTTCCACTTTTGTGCGGTTAAGTGACTTAGATCAGAACTTTTGTATCGTTTTAGCTACAAAATGTTACTCTTTCCACCCCCTACAAGAAAACGTAAAAGCAAGTTGAATGTAAAATATAGCTTTCCCATCATTTGCTATTTCTATTACCTACAAGCATGTATGTATGTTACTTGGCAACAACTTAAAAAATTGTGCAGGAGAACATTAGTATACTGAAATGACTTAGGGCCCAGCCCAGAAGGCCATTATTGCTGGTGGCATGTGTGTACTGCTGGCAAAAGTGTTGCAAATGTGCCGTAAAGCACATCGGCGACACGTCTCATGCTGGGGTTGCGCTCATTCAGTGGCAGGCCTCGATGTGAGCAAATCGCTGGCTGGCGCTCCAGCAGCACAGGCCGCCGGTAAGCCCGTTTGGGGTGGGGTGGATTGCTAAAATATTTTCAGCAACTCAGGACCAGACTACACTGTTGCTGTAAAGCATGTTATGGCAGCATAGGGCATCGTGGCGCAAGGGCCTGCGCTCAGCGGCGGCATTCAGCCGGTACGCTGGGCGGGACTTACCTTTGACCGGCAGTCCGCCCATTGCGTAACGGCGCGTTCCACCGCTTTCCCGCCCGGAACGCGCCCGGAACACGGCGGAACGCACCTACGCAACAGGCGGACTGCCCGTCAAAGGTAAGTCCCGCCCAGCGTACCAGCTGAATGCCGCCGCTGCCTGCGCTGCTCTGATGTTATCAGTGCAAGCCCCCTGTGCGCTGGATCAGGTGAGTCCAAGGTGGTGGGGAGGTGGGGGAAGGTGGAGTGAGAGTGGGGATAGGGTGTAACTGGGCTGTGGTGGGGAAGGGGGTGGATGGCACCCAGGAGTGGGCAGGATCAGTGGCAAAGTCTACCATTTTTCCCTTATCCTGCTTCCTGGGCCTGACTTCCCAACACAGGGCTGCTTAGACTTGCGCCAGCTATTTTGCTTGCACAGGCCTGACTAGCCCCATAGTGGCTGCTGGGACTTTCCCCAGGGGAAGGGGACAAATGTTCCTCCGGTGTTCTCTTGTCCAGCACCGGATACAGCAGACACTGTTCTGGCACAGTTGCACTGCAGCATGGAACGTTACTTTGGATTGGCTTGTAAACTTTTTTTAAAGAAATGTTTTAAAACTTAATTTAAAAACTTAACTTTTAAAAATCCTCTGCATGCTATTTTAAGCACAACTTTTTTCAAAAAAGGAATGACCAAAACATGTATTTCTCATCATGCGGACTTTGGTCCTTAAAAAGCTAAGATTGAAATAATTCAGAGCCAAGCCCAGGTCACTCTGATGAAGGATAGTCTTTAACAAGCTTTGTTTATACACAACATGGAACAATAGATAAGAGTTCTCAAGAGATTTTAGCTGTCACTAGTACACTGAGCATATTTTGTGTTGTTCTGTTGTTCGGCTTATGAAAGTTAGCATTGTGCCAAGTTTAAAGGAAAGGTGTAATTACTTGTTCTACTGTAATTTTGATGTGTATTTTATTGTTGGTGTTTTTTCAGAGAAGCAGGATTTAATTTCGTTGCTGTTGGGTTTGATTATAACTAGTATTTGCGTGAATAGAAGGAGCTCTGTTTGCATGAGGGGGTGGGCAATTTTTGCCAGTTTCCTCATTCCCACTGCAGCCCCTTCAGGCTCCTGAAAATATATCCCTAAGGTGTGGAGATTCTCAAAAGGAGATTTTGGAAACACAGGGGACTACAGAGGGGTCTATGAAAATTATGCTTTCCTTCTTGCGTGAATGTAGGTGCAATCCTACCCTGGAGTTAGGCCTGCACAGTTAGGCCAGCAAAGTTTGACCAGCACAAGGGCCACTGTAAAGTGCATTTGGACCACTCTCGGAGTCAGAGAGGATGGCGCCCTCTGTGTGCTGGCCTCTCTGACTCCCAAAGTGGTCCAAACATACTTTACGGTGCCCCTTCTGCCGGCCAAACTTTGCCGGCCTAACTGCCGGCCTAACTCCAGGTTAGGATTGTGCTCTCAGGCTAGTGTTCACAAAAAAAAAACCCTATTTGGGATCCATCTGATTTTGTTTTCCCATTTATTCTAGTTGCCTATTATTTGCTAGGTTATGCTTTATGTACTGCTTATGACCCACTACGACAAGTGCATCTCACCAATCATGTGTATGTCAGTCTACCCGGAATATGATAAACCTCCTGTTTTTACTGCTTACTTGATGCTGCAAAACCAGATGGAGAGGTGCAAACCCTGAGGGCATGGTTCCATCTCATTCTGGCATCATGGAAGCATACTAATCACGCCATAGCCTAAGAATCAATTTTTCCATAAGCACATATACTATAAAAATACACAAACTTTATTGCACTTTTGAGTAGTATAATCATGCATAACCAGTGCTGCAAGGGCTTCTAAATAACTCATTATAAGTGGATAATAGAATGTCTATATCTTCTCACAAAAGGTTGATCCAGAATGACAGAATTGCACAAACTTTGGAATACAAGTTCTAAAGTTATCCTGCCAGCTCTCACACTTTGTCGCCTGTCATGCACTGAAGTGCAAACTGCTATAATTTTAAGAATGACACATTTTTGTTCTATACTTATCTTAGATGCAGAGAGAATAGCAATATGTATGACTAAAGATGCACATTGGTGCTGGGGAAGCTTTTCAATATTCTTGAACCTCTTTTCTTGCCTGCTCTGGCTATGTACTGTATGCAGGTTATCAATTATGTGTCATAACTTGTCTGCCCCCAACAACAGTGCTAGCTCACCACCATGGCAACCTATGGATCTTTTCCACGTCATAAATATATCCTTACAGTGGTTTAATTTTTTTTAAGAATCTTGAACCTGACATTCATTACAAAGTTTCATAAGAAGCCATTTTTCTTGAGAGTGCTTGAGAATGAACATATGTTTCAGTGACTTTTTATAGGTTTTTTTCAAGCACAAGTGATAGTGCTATTCATATTTTTGTAATATATTTTTTTTCCTTAGAAAGGGACTCGTCTTCATCTTCACTAGACCTCTTTTTGGTGGGAAGAAATATAAAGGGAAGAGATTATTAAGACTGCTTAGGTCATATTTTCCTGAGAAATAGGTCACCAGTAAAGTACTTCTCTTTAAAAGAAGCATGCAGACTTCTGCTTCTTCCTAGGATCAATTTATACACACACTTCTGAGGTACTTCTAGGGTGACCTTACAGCACAGCAAGGCACTCATTAATGTTCTCCTTAAATTAGCATGAGTTTTTGTGGTTTTAGAGAAAGGCAGAAGTTGAGAATTTAGCCTGCCTAGTTGCGTAAGTTGCCTACTCCAATAACAATGTGTTCAAAAGCAGGAAAGTATCACAACTGAAGTGGTAGGAAAAAGTTTCCATTGAAAGGCCATTCAATTCTTTGGCTGCTCTTCAAAGCAGAACAATTAATGCATCGTGTCTGGTAAATGGAGGTAAACTGAGTCTGGTTTCTTACAGGAATATACATCCTTGCTTGTGAAGATATGCGGTAGGGTTGCCGGAGACTGCTGGAAAAAGCCAATTTCCCTTCAGGTTCCATTGCAGTGGAAGAAAAGGTAGCTTTGCCTCCTCCTACCCATTCCCTTCTTGGCCCTGGTATCCAACCTAATCAGATGTACTGAACTTTGCAGCAGCAAAATTGCAGCCTGCTGCTGTGGGGAGACGGAGGTAGGCAGGGAATGCCTATTGAGTTGATGTAGGTATAGGTTGTCAGGGTCAAGTGAGGGACTGCCAACCACCACAGACTGATCCAGGGCAGTAGCACCTAGTGGTTAGCACACTCACTCCCTTCCTGTTCTCTTTATTCCCCTGTGTGGACACGCTGCTTACCCGGGAAAAGCCTTGGTAGATTGAATCTGCTGTCACCTAGCTCAAGACATCAGGTTAGCCAGAGTTGCTCACTGGGTAGAAACCCACCCCCCTCCTAGAACAATACTGAACCTGAGGGAACTTTATCAAAATCATTCTCACAGTATTGCCTGTAGAGTGAGGAGATGTGACAATCTACTTTATTTCTCACACCAAGAATTAGGCAGACTGAGAATAATGTAAAAAAATTCTAATAAAGGAAAAAGGAGATAAAATCAAATGAACAAGAAACAAAGGTAAGGCGAATTTGGCAAAAAAAAAAGGCGGGGGGGTTACATTCAGATGAACTCCAGATAGTGCTGAGGCACTGCAGAATGAATCACACACATGCATTGCTTAACTCAGAGCTCCCACATAAGGAAATATGGACAAAAATACACAGAAATACACTTAAAATATAGACATTTTTATGACTCGGGTGCCTATGGAAGGGCAAAAAGCCCATTCAGGAAGGGAGCTTGGATCCAGCATACATCACTGGATGTCCAGAACCCATCCCCTTCCCAGACCCAATCTGCCCCATATCTCCCCCATCATCTCTAATTTCACCTCTATTCTGCCTCCCCTACTGGGCCTTTGCTGGACTCTCTCTCTCTCTCTCTCTCTCCCCCCCTCTCTGTGGGTGTGCGTATGGGTATGGGTGGGTGAAGGCTCTAGCCCCTCCACTAGCATTCCAGCAGCACACGCCTCTATGCACTAATTCAGACTTTATGATTGCTGTGGCAGTTAATGTTGGTGGAATGCTCAGAGCAGCTAGTATAAGAAGATCTGTAGGTCAGTTCTAGCTAGTCACAAGGCTAGAATTGACTCCCTCAGAAGTTAGACTTGAATGTAAAGAACTCTCAGTCCAAATTGACACAGAGTCATCATTTTTGAACTGGGGCGGGATCTGTACTATGAATTCAAATATTGCCCCATCACTACTATTAAAGCATTTTGTTCTGTCAAAATAATCTTCCATAGCAAGCTGTAAAAGTAAGACTAGATCTTTTCTCCCAAGGGAAGACCTTTAATTGCTTTCAGATAAGTTTTTTTTTTCCTTCCCATGTATCAGTGCCCATTTTCTTGTGCTTTGACTGGAATGTGGAAACAAGATGATCAATATGAATTTTTCTATTGTCATGCAGTCCACAAAGGAACGGAAAATTAGTGAAATATTAAGCAATTTTTAAAAATATATAAGCTATACTCAATGCATTTGAACAATGATGACATTCAGTAAAAAGAATGGGAAAAGAAAAGACTGGGCTAATAAATGCTGTATCATACAAATGATTGAAAGTCACCAAGAAGCCGAACATGCCTATAAATATCTAACAAGGGAGTTTTTCTAATGTAACAAAAAAATCAATTAAATGTTCAGTCCAATACATTTGTGCACAAAACAAGAAGACAGGAGCACCCAACACTCCTGAACAATATCCTAACTACAAGGAATAACCTGTCTGGAGAGTAGCAAGAAAAGTCATTTTAACACTAAACTAGCAACTCAATGTGCAGTACTCTGACCATTTGCAATGTCTTGCTATTGGGGGGTGGAGGGGAATTGCTGCATAAAGCCAGCCAATTGTGCATGTATGCAGGTTTATGAACCTCCCTTCTCTGGCTTTTTCAGATCAGTAGAGAAAATTTGCTAATTTCACAAAAGTATATTCACACATACAAATTATTTTATCACATATTATTTTCATATGCAAGGTCACTTGACTGACAGCCCAATCCTATGCAGGTCTACTCGGACGTAAGTCACATCGTGTTCAAAGTGTATAGAATTGCAGTCTAAATCTGCAGTTATCACATCGTGCCTAGGAGTCAGTGGCAAACTGCTTAGATTTTTACTAACATGGACAAGGCAGGTATTGATCTAACATGGCCTGAAGCTCAACTGAGTACTTCTGGAAGAGTCCGTTGATCGCCACAATTCCACTGATGAAAAGGCAGTGAATATAAAGGTCTGGTTTACCGCAAAGAATGATGGTGTCATTGGGTGGTTTTAGATTGTGCCCTATGTTTTCTCAAATACCCACCTCCCACAAGTGCAAACCGCATGGGTGGTTAGGCTAATTCAGACACTCACTAAAAAGTCCCTGCTTCCATTTTCAAGTTCAGACTTTGGGAACTCATCTCCAGCAAAGAATTGTAAAAACATTCTCCATAAAATTCTAGGGCAAATTCTTAGGTTCGCCTATGAGACCTTCTGAGCAAATGGTCATTTTCAGAGCAGTCACCCATTGACAGACATACCTAGGACACATTTGGGTCACATTCTGAGAGGGTGCATGCACATGGTATATTTGCACATGGTATATTTGCATATTTGCACATGGGAGGGCATGTCTTCACTATTAGGGATATGCAAGAGTCCTCTGGGGATTTTGTTTATCTTATGGAGATTCATTCGGCGTCTGTTGAACATTCTAAGATGTTTTGATTTGAATGAACCCTGAAATTCACTTCAAATTTCACTTACAAAAAAATAAATAAATTCAATGCCAACTTTAGTTATGGCAGCTTAAGAATTGTTTTTTATATTTTAAAAACCCAATTTTTAAGCTGTAAACTCTCTCTATGTGTGTGTGTATGTGTGTGTGTGTGACACACATGAGACACACACACACACACACACACACACACACAGAGAGAGAGAGAGAGAGAGAGAGAGAGAGAGAGAGAGAGAGGGAGAGGTTGAAGACTATGCAAGCTGTTAGTGTGGCAAACAGTCAGTGCAATTCAAATCAAATCAAAAATCAAAAAAAGTATTTATATACCGCTTTTCAACATGAAGTTCCCAAAGCGGTTTACAGGCAAATAGTAATAAAGTTAAATGACTCCCTGTCCCCAAAAGGGCTCTAAAAAGGCATCTAAAAAAATGCAGAACACCACCAGCAACAGCCACTAGAAAAGACACTGTGCTGGGGTGAGGAGGGACAGTTACTCTCCCCCTGCTAAATATAAGAGGAACACCACTTGGAAAAGTGCCTCTTGCCCCATTAGCAGGGGTTTTCTGTGAATTCCTGTGAAAAAGAAAAGAGAAAGACACCACAAAAAGCCAGGATGGCTGAACAAGCATCTTAGTGGTGAGCTGAAGATTAAAAAAGACATGTATAGAAAATGGAAAATAGGACTGATCACCAGGGAGGAGTACAGACAGGTAGCCTGGACCTGTAGAGAAAGGGTCAGAAATGCTAAAGCTCAGTATGAGCTGAGGCTAGCTAGGGACGTCAGGAAGAACAAAAAGGGCTTTTTAAGGTATGCCCAAAGGAAGAGGAAGATAAATAAGAAGGTGGGATTGCTGCTCGATTAGGATGGTCAATTAGTGTCTGGTGACAAAGAGAAGGCAGAGCTGCTCAACTCCTACTTTGCATCCGTCCGTCTTCTCTCAGAAGGAGGACTGTGAAAATGTGAATGCTGGATCCTTGGCCAATAGGGGGAAATGTGAACATCCCCACAGAGGTAATGAACACCTGGACAGCAAAGATATGCAGATTTAGATTGGCAAGGAACTTGTCAGGGACTACCTAACTGGCCTAAATGAATTCAAGTCATTTGGACCAGATGAGTTGCATCCCAGAATACTAAAAGAACTTGCGGATGTACTTGCAGAGCCTCTGTCAATTATTTCTGAGAAATCCTGGGTTATAGGGGAGATGCTGCTAGACTGGAAATGGGCTAATGTAGACCCAATTTTCAAAAAGAGGGGAAAGGAAGACCTGGGAAATTACAGGCCTATCAGTCTAACTTCAATACTGGGAAGATATTGGAACAAATGATAAAACATACCATCTGCACACACCTAAACAACAACTTCATGATTAACAGACCTCAACATGTATTTGTCAAAAACAAATCTTGCCAGACACACCTCATCTCTATTTTTGATCGGGTAACTAGCTTACTGGATGGTGGGAATGCTGTGGATGTGATTTAGCTTGACTTCAGTAAAGCATTTGCCAAGATTCCACATGACATCTTAATCAGCAAGTTCGTAAAATATGGGCTGAATGAAATCATTGTTAGATGGATTTGCAACTGGTTGGATAACTGTACACAAAGAGTGATAGTCAATGGCTTTGCCTAGGCCTGAAAGACGGTTTCAAGTGGAGTGCCCCAAGGCTCTGTCTTGGGCTTGGTTCTCTATAACATCTTCATCAATTACTTGGATGAAGGGATACAAGGGGACCTCATCAAATTTGCAAATGACACCAAACTGGGAGGAATAGCAAACAAAATGGAAGATAGTAAAAGCCTTCAGGAATGGAATGGGAATGGAATGACAAAATGGAACACTGGGCTGAAATGAAGAAGATGAAGTTCAACAGGGAAAACTGCAAGGTTTTACACTTTGGCAAAAATAACCTGATGCAGGGATAGAATGGGAGAAACCTGGCTTGGCAACACAACATGTGAGAGGGAGTTGCAGTGAATCACAAGATGAACATGATCACAAGATGAACATGATTTGCAGTGCGATACAGCTACAAAAAAGGCTAATGCAATTTTAGCCTGCATTAATAGAACTATAGCTTCCAAGTCGCGAGAAGTTGTGATTCCACTTTACTCCGCATTGGTGAGACCTCACCTGGAGTACTGTGTCCAATTCTGGGCACCTCAGTTCAAGAAGGATGCAGCCAAACTGGAGCAGGTTCAGAGAAGAGCAACAAAGATGATCAGGGGTCAGGAAAACAAGTCCTATGAGGAGAGGTTGGGGGAACTTGGTATGTTTAGTTTAGAGAAGACTGAGCGAGGATATGACAGCACTTTTCAAATATCTGAAGGGCTGTCATAAGGAAGAAGGGACAAATCTGTTCTCATCTGCCTTTGACAGTAGAACTAGGTCCAATGGGCAGAAGAACTAGGACCAATGGATACAAACTGCAAGAGAGAAGATTCCAGTTGGACATTAGGAAGAATTTCTTGACAATAAGGGCAGTATGACAGTGGAACAGATTGCCGAGGGCGGTGGTAGATTCTCCCTCACTGGAGACCTTCAAGCAGAGGCTTGACAGGCACCTGCTGGAGATGCTCTAGGACTTCCTGCTACAGGCAGGAGGTTGGACTAGATGACCTTGTAGGTTCCTTCCGACTCTATGATTCTATAAGTTATGAAGGAACAGGAAGCATGCACAAAGTTAAGACATTTTTACTTCCTCCCCCTTCCCCCATTTCATTTCTGAATCATCAGGCAAATGAAGTGGCAGAAATTGGTCCCATCTCACGCCCATAATTCAAGCATCAGCCTCACCAATCTCTTGAGCTGCTTAAATCAGACTCCAAGTGGTCCTCGCTTTGTCCTGCCCGGATCTCCCGAATCTGCTTGCCTCAGGTCATAAAAGTGAACACAGTCTGGGAGTCGGTAGGTTAACAAGAAGGTCATAAATATTTACGTTGTTGGTGCTGCAGCTAAAACAGTTCAGCTTGGGAGGAGAGCTGAGCCAACTCAGACCTCTTGTCAGATTTATTTCAGGAAAGTTATTAGTCTCGTTTGCTTGCCACCTTTGCCCACAACAGGATGTATATAGATTTGCAAAGCACTTTAACTTTCCCTGGAGGCAAGCGTTTTATTAGGCAATATTATCCCCTTTGCTGCATGTATATGTTTTGCTGATGATTCATGACTGTTACACCTGTGTGGGTGCACATGGGGAGAGACAGGTTTGCTTGCCCCTGTGCACATGCCAAGGGTGAGTTAAAAGGGGAGGAAACAGGAACTGCAGTGACTGTTCTCTCACTTCCACAAGAAGCAAGCACAACTAATTCCTTTTAGAATAGGAGTAAAGGATATTTCTGCTTTAGGCACTCAGAAGACATTTCATTGCCCTATTGGTGAGATGAAGAAAGGAAATTCTCTCTCTGAAATGGCTTTTTACATGGCACACATAAGAGGAAAGATTAACAGAAAACCAAGCATAGTTCTCAGCAGTGGCTGGCAATTGTTGCATTTGCTGTCCTATCTATTGTAGATTCATATAAAACACAGGCTTCCAACCTGGAGGTCCTGACCTCCAGGGGAGTCGCAAGCCAGTTTTCAGGGGGTCATGAAGAGCTGGGCACTGCCACCTTGAAAAAGCTGGGCTGTGAGATGGAACGGCAAACCTGGACATCCCCTGTTTGAGGACGCAATCCTAACCTGGAGTTAGGCCTGCACAGTTAGACCAGCAAAGTTTGGCCGGCACAAGGGCCACCATGCGCCATCCTCCCTGACTCCAAGAGTGGTCCAAACACACTTTATGGTGGCCCCTGTGTGGACCAAACTTTACTGGTCTAAACTGTGCCAGCCTAACGCCAGGTTAGGATTGTGCTCTAAATCTTGCCTCTGCCATAGAATGACTAGGCAACCTCAGGCAAGCTGCTCCCTCTGAGCCTCCATTTCCCAACTGCAGTATATAAACGAATAACTAATTCATACAGAATTGTTTTTCTCAGTAACAACAACAACAACAACAACAACAACAATAATTGTTTATTATTTTTAGAAATCTTGACCAATGATGTCACATTCTGCTTCCTGTTTAACAACACCCCTTCCTACTTAATGACATCACTTCCAGTCCTAGGTCTTAGGGGGATTCCGACAGGCTTTTGTACCCAAAAAAGGGCGTCCTGGTGCTAAAATGGTTGGGAACTACTGATATAAATGTTCCCCCTTAAGGTTTTTTTTGGTTCCAGTTTCTAACAGAGTAAACGTATGCATGTTTACTCAGAAATCAGTTCCACTGTGTTCAATGGGTATTTTTCCAAGTAAGTGGGCAGTTAAATTAGTTGTGGCTAGATGCCTGGAAGTGAGCAAAAAATAAATGTTCTAGTTAAAACCAGACATGGTGGAAATAAATCGGCAAGAGATAAAGGTTTGGTGATCAATGATGAAGGAGAGTCCCTCCGCCGGTTGGGTGCCATGAGATCTGAAGCCAAAAGACAGCAATGTGTTATGTGATCACTACTCCTCAGTCGTCATGCTGTGAGAACCCAGAAGTAGTAATTATTTTAGTCCTAGTAGGGAAACTTTTAGAACAACAGGAAATTGGAGGGGAGACTTATTATTGCATGAACAGGTGGCAAAGGCAGATTTGGAAGAATCTCATTGCTTCCTCGAAAATTCAGTTATAGAGCACAGCAATCAGCTTACAGAAAGTGTGATTAGATGTCATAATTAAACGCCCAGGCTTTGTTTGGATTAGGCATTGCAGGAATACACTCAGGCCAATTTACATATTCCAGGCTCAGTAACAATTTCCAATATTCTGATTTCGACACTTCCCTTGCACTTTTCCTATAGACATGAGGGACTCTCACGTTTAAGGCAATTATTTCAGTATGAAACAAACTGTCATTTCAGCTTGAAAGAAAGATTGACCAGGATTATAATTACTCACAGCTGACCATCTTGTTCTCACAACAGCTACTACTGCACATGGCACCACTGTGTCGCTTTCTCTAGAGTGGTGTCAAAATGATAGAATTCCACGGGGGAGTTAAGCACTACCCTCTCCCTCATGGCTTTTTGGCAAGGGGTCACATTTTCAGAAGCGGGGTTATACTCCCTCTGCTTTCAGTAAGAACATAAGAAGAGCCCCACTGGATCAGGCCGAAGGTCCAGCTTCCTGTATCTCACAGTGGCCCACCACATGCCTCAGGGAGCACACAAGACCACAAGATTCTTGTACCTTGTTTCTACTCCCCTGCATCTGGCATTCTGAGGTAGCCTCCTTCTGCAATAAGGAGAGTGCACCACCCATCATGGCCTGTAGCCTATAATGGATTTTTCCTCCAGAAATCTGTCCAATCCCCTAGGCTAATGCCATCACCGCCTCCCATGGCAAGGAGTTCCACAGATTAATTACACGTTGGGTAAAAAGGTATTTCCTTTTATCTTTTCTAACTCTCCCAACAAGTGTCCTTGTTCAGGCCAGCAATGCTGCTCATTTTCAAAATGGGGGGGGGGGGAGGAGAACACGGATGGAAGACATAAGCGATGGCAAAGGAGGGCAAGGCAAGGTGGCTGTGGAGGTGGTCAATAGCAGAGCCGTACTTGGCTCTCAGAGAAACTGGGGTGGGGCAATGTCACCATGCCCCCAGTGCATCTGCCCTGCCCCTGTGTGCTGACAGCCACACTTCCCCGCGCTTGAAATAGCTTCATTAGGAGCTATCTGAGCACAAAGGATGGGGGGGGGGCGAAAAGCGCAACTGCAGCCAGTGCCCCCCACACTCACTGTCCTATGCGGCAACCTCCCTACGCCCCTGGTCAATGGGCAGAGGGTGCTGCTAGCACCCTTCTACTACCTGCTTCACCTCTGCTCATGGTTGGGCCGGCCCTGCATTTACCATCAGTGTGGGGTTAGATCAAAGGTTGTTTGCCTTTGCATGTCTTAGTAACAGCATCTCAGAACCAGGAACCTGTTACACAGCTCTCATATCAAAGATTGTCCGTATGTCTTTGGCAGTAGCACCACTCAGCACCATTCGTGGAGACTGATTTCTACTCTGACTGGTAGGCCCCTGCCCACCCTAAGAGAAATAAAAATAAACCAGGCTGTTGGGATACATCAGATGGAACAGAATAATAGCAGGCCTTTTGCAGCCAATCTTACGGCTCTCTTGTGCAATGTATAACTACCACTCTAAAACAGGTTGTGCTAAAATGTCTTGAGATATGTTGTACTGAGGAGGAATAGTACTGATGCAGTCTGCATTGTTATGCAGAATGAGATGGTGAGATGGGCTGTTTTGGGACTTGGGGAATAATGTGTTTTTAATCACACACACACACACACACACACACACACACACACACACACACACACACACA
>JAJKFI010000014.1:4050864-4075677 GCA_029204185.1 Lerista edwardsae
TACGGTTGATTGGCAGCCCGTCCATTGCGTTCCGCTGCCTGCCCGCCCGCCATGCGGGCTGCCCCCAGTTGGTGGGCCCACCGCTGCTCGCCCAGGCACCCAGCGCGCTCCCCACCCGTCCCTCCCGGCAAGCAGGCGCCCCCTCCGAGGCCAGGGCAGCCCGCGTGGCGGATGGGCAGGCGGCGGAACCGAATGGACAGGCAGCCAATCACACCTAAGTCCCGCCCAGCGTACCGGTTCCTCCCGCTTTAGATACCACCACTGGTTACATACCTATTTGCTAGGAATAGAACTTGGACTGGTCTGCATGCAGAGCACATGCTCTGCCGCTGAGCTATGGCTCTTCCTCTAACTTTGGCAAAGCACTTGTACAGGAGCAGAGTTGCTCTAGAGCTCTGCAGCTAAACATTGAACAGCTGAATTCTGTCTAGCACATCAACATTTAAATAATGTTCATTTTTTTTATCCTTTTAAAGAACATGCTTCAGTATTCTACTAAACCGGGCTGACATAGTAGATACAATTTTATCCCTTCTGCAGTATTTTTCAGTCCCAGATATGTGCACGTTGTAATTGTAACACATTTCATACTAAATGAAACAACTCAGAAGTGAGTTTCCCCCTAGCAGATTATTATCAAGGCACCCCGGTTGGGAGTATTGAACTAAGGTACTTGACTTTAACGCTCCTCTCCTTTGCCCAGCTGTGAGCTTAGTCATATGGACTCAATTTTTCCTCTGAGGGCTGCTCTGAAATTGGAAGGTGTGAAACGCATGAAGAAATTTTGCATCACAGAAAGAAATTTTCCAGGCTGTCTATC
The DNA here is from genome assembly GCA_029204185.1 of Lerista edwardsae. Classification (NCBI taxonomy): domain Eukaryota; kingdom Metazoa; phylum Chordata; class Lepidosauria; order Squamata; family Scincidae; genus Lerista; species Lerista edwardsae. Next base: position 4,051,685 of record JAJKFI010000014.1, read on the forward strand.
TCTATTTCCTTCTATCACACTTGTTGAGGTTTAATAGCCCCATTCTCACTGATATTCCTAACAAGAATCAATTGATGGGGTTGTCATGATGCAGTGCATAGTTAGCATTACCTATAAGAAATTAGATGCAAATCCCTGCTCTGCTCCAAAGTTCTCTTAGATTGGGCTTGCTACCCCTTTAATAGGAGTATTATTACTCAGAGTGGCATTTCATCATCAACGCTGTATCTGTTCCCACATAGTAATGTGCCTCCCTTGCGGTCATCTCTCTCTCTCTCTCTCTCTCTCTCTCTCTCTCTCTCTCTCTCTCTCTCCACATGATTAGACCAGATTCTGCAGTTATCTTTGATGCCTGCAACTAACTACCGTATAGGGTCTATGTCTCTTGCATGGCACACCCACATGCAATCTATTGCCCAATTGGCATGTTTACATATGTGCATGGTTTTCAATGCACACAAGAGAGTTGTCTTGCAGCAGGCTGATGAATAACATCAAGTTCAAAAGGCAAAATTTTAGTTTGTTGGAGCCAGTGGCATAGCCAGAGGGGTGCAAAATCACAATTTTTTTTAATTGAAATTTTATTCATATCTATATCTACAGTTTGGGGTTAGGAAGGGAAAATACATAGGTAAAGGGTACATAGGATGATACATTAGGAATCAGTGCCTGTCCTTTAAACAAACAAACAAAAAACCAGAAACTAGCCTTAGACATGCGGAGTGATGACTCATCCCACCCACTGCTTTTTTAGCCAAGGGACAGAAGAAGCACTTCAGGGCAGCAGTTCCCAAAGTCCTACTTGGTTGTAAGAATGCTGTAAATTGCTGCAGGGGCAGGGATTGGGGCTGGGGAGGGTGTCCCGACAGAGCTGCAGTGATCACGGTGCTGTTGGCACCCTTGTGCATTTTTCCTAACCTGGTGGGTCGGGGGGGTCGTCAGAAGGATCGGGGAGGCCCACAGCCCCCTCCGTGGGTCTCCCTGAGCCAAAGAGAAGTCCCGTTTTGCGCTCAAGAGTGCACTTCTGGGTTTCACTGAAATCTGGAAGTTGTGTTTTGAGCACAAAATAGGCCTTCTCTTTGGCTCAGGGAGACCCACGGAGGAGGCTGCGGGCCTCCCCGATCCTTCTGACGGCCCCCCTGACCCACCAGGTTAGGAAAAATGCACAAGGGTGCCAACAGCACCGTGATCGCTGCAGCTCTGTCGGGACACCCTCCCCAGCTGTGGCCCCGTACGTTCTCCTAAAACTGGGCCACTCCCCTGAAGGGGGAATGGCCCAGTTTTGCTTCCCAATGGTGGGTCCAGTGATGTTGATGTAAGATGGCAGATTTTGGGTTTTGAGTTTTGGGCTTTGGGCCTTTGACCTGTATGGTGGGTTTTGCTGAATACAGGATTTAAATGCAGAGGTAGCTTTGAGAGGAGAAAAAACATGCTTTCCTATGTGCCTTTATACAGATATTCAAAATGCCTACAGTTGCAGCTTGTACCAGCTAGATAAAATTGTTTAGACTAGGTATTAAAACTGCCAAGGACCAAGGATATAATTTTGGGGGGCAAGTTAACATGTAACTCAGCAGAATACAGAGAAGGCGGGGAGAAAAACTAAAAGCAAAGTAATGTGTTGTTTGTAAAAAGGTATATAAGCAATGTCTTATCTTATGTTCCTGGCCAGTTGTTATTCTTTTGCTCGGGAGAGCACAACTGAGCCCAGTGCAGCTGCAATAAATTGTTAAAATAAACGTTTTAAGATAATCACCCTACTCCCTATCCGTGTTTGCTTGGATAAATTAGCATCATCACATAACAATGTCATTCAGGGGGAACGGACCAGAACGGGTGTTCCGGATCCTAACGGGCTCCGTGGCTGCTTCCGGGTTTTCTTTTGTTTTGTTTTTTTCCAAAATTTGAATTTGAACTCAAAAGTGAGTTCCTGTTCCTAAATCATTTGAATAACACCACTGGGTGGGTCGTGACCCACAGATTGGGAAGCACTGCCTTAGGGTCAAAAAGTTGGAGCAGGGTGAAATTGTTGGAACAATTTTTTGAGGAAATGTATAGTTGAAGAAGTATAGTTGAAGTACGGTGGGTCCAACCCTTTCCAGCTTTCCAGCACTGATGGAGCCATGCACCCTGCAGTGGAGGGGCAGTCATGGAGGCCTCCTCAAGGTAAAGGAAGGTTTGTTCCCTTACCTCAGATTTGCATTGCAGCTGCTTTAGCACTTGGAGATAGGACTTTTTTAATTGAAATTTTATTCATATCTATATCTACAGTTTGGGGTTAGGAAGGGAAATTTCTCTTTCCCCCATTGTTGTGTTTTTTACAGTCCAATCCTATGGTGCCTTGGTGCCCAGTGGTGCCAAAATGGCGACTGCTGTATCCTATGGGTGTTAAGGCAGCCGCTGGAGCCTCCTCGGGGTTTTATACCCCATGTAAGGGACGTGGTGGTGCAGCGGGTTAATCCGCTGCTGCTGGGCTTTCTGACCGGAAAGTTGGGAGTTCAAGACTGCGTGACGGAGTGAGCTCCCGTTGCTTGTCCCAGCTCCTGCCAACCTAGCAGTTCGAAAGCACCTAAATGCAGGTAGATAAATAGGGACCACTTCGGTGGGAAGGTAACGGCGTTCCGTGTGCTACGGCGTAGAGTCATGCCGGCCACATGACCACGGAAGCTTGTCCTCGGGCAAAACGCCGGCTCTACAGGCTTTGAAACGGAGATGAGCACCGCCCCCTACAGTCGGTCACGACTAGACCATTCGGTTGTGGGGAAACCTTTACCTTTACCTTTAAGGTTCCAGCAGCCCCAATGGGTCTCCTTCGATGTGCGCCCACATTTGAGCAGACACAGAACCGAGGAGGCCCATGTAATGTAGGCCTCCATGGCACAGGAGGGAGCTTAGGAGTCTGCTCCACCTTCACCCCCTCCCAGGGCCATTCCACCCTCCCGTCTTCTCCCTCCCCCCAAAAAAGTCACAGCGCATCAGCGGTTGCACTTACTGCTGGCTGCTCCAGCACTGGGTCCTCCTGGCACAGAGGCGCAACACCGATTGGCATTGCCCCAGCACCAGCGGTACAATCCTGCCACCTGCGTTAAATTGCCTTACTACACTTTACCAACATCTGGCGCCAGCAGTACAGGCGTGCTATATGTATACCCCTTTCCCTTTTATTTTCTCTTGGGTTCTGTTTTTATTGTTCACTCCTTAGTTGTATTTACAAATAAAGGAGGGATTTGACTAGGGATGAGGTTTGGCCTGTACCAATTATGTATTGACAGGAATAGCTTCTGCTGAAATAACCTAAGGGATGCTATATAGACAATTGTTTCCTACTTTGTTATAATTTCAGCAAAGGAACTAACTAAGTGCGATGAGTACAGGTGTATCTGTTTTGTCACATTTACAAATGGCAGTGGTGGGTAGTGAAGCAAAACTGCCTTTAGCTGTGGCATGATAATCGGTTTGGGGATGGGATTCCTTTCTTTTTGTCTTTCGGCTGCAGGAGCCAGCTGAGAAAAGTTTCTGATTGGATGGTTTTGCTGGCACAGGTGCTGGTCAATGACATCAAGAGGGTGCCTATCCAATCAGAAAGAGTGTGATTCATATGATGGTGGCATCCTTGCCTCCACATCCCAGATTGGGCAGGTAAGGGAAAGGAAGGAATTTGCTAAGAGGTATTTGGTGGGCCATACTGAGATACAAGAAGCTGAACTAGATGAGCCCTTGGCTAACCCACCTCAGTGGTTCTTATGTAAATTCACTTATCAGCCACCCAACATTCACCAGAGATTTTGTCTTGTGAGCCTCCTCAAATCCACCACTGAGTAGCAAAGAAATGTGATGAGTGGTCAGTTCCCGCTAGGTGTACAGGGAAAGAACCATATTTCTCTTTGATTATTGTATATCCATGTAGGAAAGTATCCAGAAATAGCATAATAATGTCTTGATGCTTGACAGCTTGGTGAAGGGTTTTGTATTTTAATAGAGCAACACAATACACAAACATTGTCTGATGCTGCTGTCAGGGTTGCCAACTCTGACTGAAGCTATTCCTGGGGATTATTTTGCAGACACGGTATAATGTTGGAAATTCCTGGAGGCCCTGTTAAAAACCCCAGGATTGCTTTCAATAATCACCTGAAGATTTATGCTGATTCCGAGATTGCAGGCCAACCCTAGCTGCTGAGCATATGCATTTTCTAAATTTCCATCTTAAGTTGCCTCAATAGTTAATTTCCCATCACATCTTTGTCAAACTTCAGCGGTTTAACTTAATGCTTTGTTGCATTTGTTGCACAGCAAGTAGCTTACAGTCATAAATTGCCAACATACATTTATAGAGTGAATTTCATGTTTATCAAGACTTCGACTGCTGTACTTTCAGTGGCAGAAGATTGATACACATTAGAATTCAGAAGCATTCTTTATCAATGGCAATTTATTATTTTGTAGTTATTTAAATCTATGCTTCTATAGTGTGTATGTGAGTTTATAATACCTGTAGTCAAGTTGCTTAAAAAAAGGGGGATGGCAAAGCCAATTTACATTCTACTGGAAAGAAAAACATTCCTGTGCTGAGACTTGTCTGCCAAATTTGATCTCAGAGGGGTTTTTAATGGGCAACTTCCATCTTCCCCTCCTCTCCCACTGGAACTATGTTTGTAATGGAAATTCTGACAGCAGCACCTTCTGTAGAGCAGCAAAAATAGCACCTGTATAATGACAAAGAAATGATGATAAACAGAATGCATTAGAAAAGTAGACTCTCACAAATTTGTAGCCTTTAGATTTGGCAGAAACCCAGCAAAAAGGAAGTGGAAAATATGCCCTGTTTTTAAGCTTTTAAATAAAAAGCCATCAAAGAATTTCTTTGAAAGCAAAAGTAGCAAACAAACACATGTGCAATATTAAAGAAAAAAATTATTCTGTCTTCTGTGCCTTGCTTATCCATAGAAATGATAATTTATGGAATCACAACTAGAATTGGTAAAATAATACTGGTGATCATGTTCTCAATGACTTTTGTTGGGAAAGAAAACCAACCTGATCAAATGAAACTGATGTTTCTACTGGCTATATTTATTATTATCCAAGGTCTTATTCAAAACCAGAGCTGGTTTTTTATTAGATCATCATCCTGATCTAGAAAATGGGAAGCATAGCAAGATCTTCCATCTCAAGTGACGTTTATCAGAACACCATCAGGGGCTTATAAGAGTGTCCATACATCTCTGCACTGTTAATATCTCAGATTCATTGTTGTGTCATCACTGCCCAGTCCTGTCCCACATCTGTGCTGCCAGAACTCACATTCTGGCAGTGCAGCATCACAATAAATAACCTGCTATTGCATGCTACCAAACCACTGCCTCAAATGGTGAGCAGATCAGGCCATGAGGCAGTGGTTCATTTGGCCCTCCTGATTCCTGCATGTGGGGTGAGCTGTCAGTGGGGAGGAAGAGTAACAGGGCAGAGAAGGGGACAATCAGGGTGGGGATCAGAGCCACAGATAGGCATGATGGGATGGCTGGGGAGTGACTACTGGAGGCAAAAGTGGGTGCTACCAATTTCTTATGATCCTGCCTGGCCTTGCCACACTCTCCTGGGTCCACTTGGGCTTGTACTAGCCGATGCAGCATGAATCTCGATGGCGCAGCTGCATCAGTGCAAATGGAGGGGGAAAGGTTTGAGGCATCACCCAGATACACAAAAACACTGTGCTCCATATGGTTTCATCTACACTTTGACTTCATATTACATTTGAAATAATGTATGCAGAATGAATTGCTTGATTACCTCTAATACACTTTGATGCAACGTATGCTGGTTTGGCATAGTTAAAAAAAATTCTGAATCTATCACCCTCTGATCATGTTTCAGTTCTACTGATAAAAGAAAAACAGTATTGCTTGGCAGCTCTGTTGTTTCAAATGAGGCTTGTAGCTTCTAAATGTAGTTTCCCGATTATTCGGCTGCTGCTAAGAAATGAAAGTGCCTTGGATGTGCATACACCCTTTTTCTTTACAGTCTCTGCGTCTCTCTTTAAAAGTATCCCTCTGAAAGGGTCACTTTTCTGTCCCAGTGTCTAAAGGTTGGAATAAACAGAGATTATTCTTTTCAGCTGCTGCAGAACCTTAAATCTTCCATTCTCACTATTCAACAAAACAATTTTCAGTATGTGAACTGTGTGTGTTTTTTTATTTTTATTTTCAGCCCTTTCAAGCTATTCCTAGGAAATCAGAATGATCCACTTCTGTTGCATTTTTTCTTTGACATACTGTATTTCAGCCTGATTTTTCAGGAAGATGATAGCACAATGGTATAAGCTAATACTGGGAGATACAGGCTATGTCAATGCAACAAGAAGATGTCATATGTTACCTTATTCTTTAGGGCCAGAACCAGCAGAAGGCACCCTAAAGCAATAGTCAAGGCCCCCTTTAACATTGCAGTGGACGTAGATATTCATTCTCAGTGGCCCAACAGAGCAATGGTGTTTTCTAGTTAGCGGCTGCTGCCTACCATGTTTTTCCCTTGTAAATGGAAAAAATGCTCCTTGCAGTATCATGTCTACTGCCACAGTAGCCACAATATAGACACAGTGGCTACCATATATGAAAGTTACTAACAAGACATTATCTGATGGGCTGAGGCCTCCCTCAAAGCTGAGCAGGCCCTGCTTCTCTACTCCATGGCCAAAATCTAAACGGAAAGTCATATTTGCACCAACCCTTCTTTTGCACACCATCTCTCCCTTGGATCCTGAACTGTACCCATTAAAACCCCTTCCAGAAGTTCAGGTGACCCATTACAGTGGTATAAGACAAAGATGCAGATACAAATTTGCATCTCAGTAACCTGCTTGGAGGCTGAACAGGATGCCCTGAAAGAACCATCACAGTGCACGGACTTGCCCACTAGTAGTTTCTATCTGTTTTTACACAAAGGGATGATGACCCACATCCTACAACCATAGCCCCTATTGCATTGACCTTCTGAATGAACCTAAGAGGTTGTTGTCAACAACTGTACCAGGTGTTAGGTTGAACTATGCATACTTAGAAGCCCGAAAGAGCTCTCTGAGTATACATCTTCCAATTATCTCACAATGTCTTGCTCTATCATTGTTCAATTTCAATCAGTGTAAAATGATTGCTTTACAGCCAATCACCCGCATGCAATCAGAGCCATAACAGGCTCAATGACGGGGGGGGGGGGGCAGGGCAACCTCACCGTGCCCCTAGTGCTGCTGCCCTGCCCTCTGCGTCACCCAGCCACACACACCAGCATCCGGAATCGCTCCATTTAAGAGCATGCCTGGCGTGAGGGAGGGTGGTTGGGCGAGAAAGTGGTGTGCTTTTTTTTTTTTCCCAGCCAGGCCACTGCACCCTGCTGCAAATGGCGCCCATTGTGCTTTCCTCAACTCGCAGCACCCTTTATATGCCTCTGCATGTACTGTCTATTGGGGTCAAAATTCCTTCACAATTTCCATTCTTATTTTGTACCACTAAGGTGTAGAAGGATTAGACTTTGGAAGACAACAGAACATGGAAGAAAGTTCCAGTTGTTCTTATTTAAAAGGTTTAGGAGGAAACGATACACTAACCTTCCCTCTGGTTCAGGAGCATAAACTGTGTTATATTTTGATGCTTAAGCTTTTAAAAAGTAGATATTTCAAGATCCCATTATGCAGTAATTACTGCCTAAAGTGCATTTTTTTTTACAGTGAGGCACTTTCAACATGTCAATGAGGATGTGTGGAGCTATCCAAACCAGTTTTTTTTATACCTACACTGGATTTAAAAAAAGGATATAAAACTCTGGGATCAAATGGGGGGTCTTAAAAACATTCTCAGAGAGTTAAAAGTAGGAATTTAATGTTTTGCTTCACAAATCTATGTTGGAGCAAAAGGAGTTAAAATGCAAAGGCATTTTTTTTATTCCAAGGTGTGATATCAGCAGTAGCTACAGAGGAGAAATCTTTGTTTAAGAATCTGCTTATTTAAAAGCTGCAAATTTTTTCTAAAGCCTTCTGGAGACACATGAGAGACCTCTTAAATGCATTGCCTCCTTGCAGTTTATCTTTGAGCAGCTCTCTCTCTCTAATATATTTCTGTGTCAGCTTCCCCATTGAAGATGGGATCATCTTAAAAGCCATTGACATAAATTGTTGTGGGAAGATCGATTAGTTTAAAAGGTTTTTTCCTTTTAACAGATCAGATAGTCATTATATTTCACCATTTGATACATGGAATTTTCATTGAACTCTTTCAGCATTTAATCACATATTTAAGCGCTCATCCCCTTCAATGAATTTCGCCAAAATCATTGCATCATTGTGTAGCTGGTGTATTCTGATGGTTTAGCATCTAGATCCTCCATGTTGCACTTAATCTGAGTTTCGAAAATATACTGCCCATCATATTGTCATATATTCAGCTTCCCTGGTGCCACTTTTTCCTTCCGGAATGACTACTAGCACTGAACTAAGGGCCTTATTACCAGCACAACACCAAAATACATGAAATTGTACCACCTCCAGAAGATGCCTTGAACCCCATTTCCTCCCATTGGTGTGTTTGTGTGCCAAATTATGATTTAGAGATTTTCAAAAACTGGCTCCACCAAATGACCTGAAAAGTGCACTGTAAACAGTGTAAGGATAGACCTTTTTATAGGTACAGTTGTTTTGACTGTCCACCCATGTTATCATTTAAGAAACAGGCAGAATTTTGGTTTTTTTTTTGTTTTATGGGGGGCCATTTCTGAATCTGATTGAGGCCCCCAAATTTGAAATGAAAGTTGCCATTTTGGCTTCCTATGTTAGGGCAGGGGCTAACCTTTCTCACTGAGTCAACTTTAAAGCTTTCAGGTACAATTAGCACCTGTAATTATTTTTTAAATAATTGGCACACAAATGCGCCGATGGGACTTTACATGTCTATTTCCATTCAAACTGTGTGTTTCTTTGTAGGCCAACAATCTTTGGGGGACAAGTTAGGTGACAATTTAGAGGATAACAATTTCTGTAGGTTGGGAGGGTAGGCATCACTGCAGTGTTTACCTGAGTGGCCCTAATTGTTAATTTTGGAGATGTGCAGGAAGGCAAGGCATTCAGCTAGGTGATGAACTGTTAGAACAATTACTAGGGCCAGAATTGACAAAAAAATCTGCATAAGGCTCTCCTATTGTTTATTCTAACCACTGACCATTCACAAGCCATTTACCTGTTTCTGTACCATTTACCTTCTGGTGAAAACCTACATTCCTCTGAGGGAAAAAAAAACACACATGATGGTGCTTCTGTGCATGACACAGGTACACAGGTTGCAGGCACTGGCATGAGTACCTAGGGTCCAATCCTATCCAACTTTCCAGTGATGATACAGCTGTACCAGTGAGGCATGTGCTGCATCCTGCAGTGTGGGGACAGTCACAGAAGTCTCCTCTAGGTAAGGGCACAAATATTCTCTTACCTTGGGGTTTCATTGTGGCTGCCTCAGCACTGAAAAATTGAATAGGATCGGGCACTTAGTTGCTTCACTGCAGCATGGAGGCCTCATAGAGTTCCTCAGGCTACAGTCTCTCAAAGAAAAGCTAAAATGACCCATTCAGTGACACAAGAAGAGGAACTGATACTAGTGATGAATTATATTAGAAGATTTAGTCGAGAGGGTTAATGCCTCCGTTTGCCTGAAGATAAGAGCTGAAGATCTGAAGGTCGCCAGTTCGGGACAGCCGGATGTCTCTGTGAGCAGCAGACCTCGTTAATTGCAACTGATTAACAGCTGAGCTTCGGCTGCCTTGTGTGAGGGGGAGTTGTGCCGAAGTTCAGCTGCTTCTCTGGTGGGAGCAGGGAAGCCACTTATCAGCCAGCAAGAAGACAAACGGGCGGCCAGAAAGAAGGACTAAATCCAGAAAGATCCATCTGTATGAGTGTTGTTCTTGCAAGATAGAACGTTTCTGTAAAAATTGTAAAAACCTTCGGGTTTCTGAATAAAGTCTGCCTATGTAAACCGCCCTGAGTTATAGTCATTAGAGAAATCTGGTGACCTAAGAAAGGCGGTATATAAATACAAGTATTATTATTTATTATTATTACTAGAGCAAAGAGTGTGGTAGAATAAGTCTTGTCAATGGTGCAAGAACAAAGAATGAGATTCAAATAATATTCCTCCAAATCAGCACTTTGGACCCAGTCCAATAGCTACTGAGGAGTCAGGCTTCCATCACCGCAATCAGGTTCTCATAGTGGGGTGGGAGATGATTTTGCTCTATTTCGCATAGGAATTATCCTCCTAGCAACTAAGCTGGGAGCTGGGGTTGATGCTTTTGCTTTGTTTCAATAGGAATCATCCTTCCAGCAACTAAAGGGTTTATGAAAGGTTATTTCTTGCCTCTGTACTGTGGGAGCTGTACTGTGGGAGCAGAATAGCAATAGAAGACAAATCAATGAAAAAGATACCTTTCCCCCTCAAACTGTTCAAAGCTTGTTCTAGGGCTGGGGTGGGAGCGAACCTCAAAAGGTGAACTCAGGTTCGGCCTATATCTCAGTATATTGGAAGCTGCAAGCTGCAGAAGCCAGCTCTATGAAAAAATAGGGGTTTTTTTCAAGATGTTTATAAAGCAGAGAAGGGTCAAGGAAAATCCAGAAGAATTCTGTCTCCAGCTCATTACAGGGGGTGCAAAACAAGTAGCAGAAGCCTGCAAAACACGTAATTTAGCTGTAGCAGCAGTCAAAGCTATGCCAAAAATTCAGTTTTGCAAGAAGGAACTTCTTACTTCAGGATCTGCACTCTAGGGCCCACTTCTGCAAATTCCTGAAGTAAACAAGCTGTGTGCTCAGTGAACAATGTGTTTTTTTTAAAAAAAATTTCAGGGGTAAGGGTAGCTTTTTTTCAATATTTCCATAGAAATTGATACTAAGCACCATGGATAGTGCACCACAGTGCAAAGAAAAACATTACACTTTCAGTCCCGTCGGCGCGCAAATGTGCCAATTTCAGTTCAGGTATATGGGAACACTTTGACATGGTTCCAAACACATATTTAGCTGAGGGGGGGGCCCTGTACGTGTTTCAAAATGCAACCGAAAAAGTGATGCACTGACGCACCAATGGGAGGAAATAGGTTTTAAGCAGTGCCATAACACTCATACTGTTGAGACTTGGTTTGATGACAGCCCGGATTCCTAAAGGCAAGGACAAAATCATGACTTTTCTTGACTGACTCATTTGTATAGCTGAAATTCATATTTCTACAGCAATATAGGGGGTCCTCATCACAACCCATGAATTTGACTCAAACCCATGTTGGGAGGTCCCCCAGAGGCAACTGCTGGTCCTATGAGTTGTGGGGAGGTTTGCGTCCTATGTGTCTTATGAGTTACATGGGTCTCTGCATCCACAGAGGTTTCCAGAACAGAACCCCTGCAGATGTTGAGGGCTGACCTGCATATGAATGAGAGCACAACACTAACCAACTTTCCAGCACTGACATAGCTGTGCCAATGGGGCATGTGCTGTATCCTGCAGTGGAATAGTAGTCACGGAGGCCTCCTCAAGGTAAGGGAATATTTCTGCATTGCCCTTACCCTGGTGCTGGAAAGCTGGATTGTGCCCTGAATCAATCAGCCTAGGATAACATTTGGAGATTGGCTGCCTAATCCTAACCAACTTTCCAGCACCAATGCAGCAGCAATGCAGCCCTAAAGAAAGGGAATACATGTTCCCTTACCTTGAGGAGGCCTCTGTGACTGTTCCCTCCCACTGCAGCATGCCACGTGTAATCCATTGGCACAGCTGCCTCCATTCAGGAAAGTTAGTTAGTAAGGGTGAAATGGTAAGTTATCAGGGTCAGAAGCAGCAAGAGTCATGAGCGGTAGTCCCTGTACAGCTAAGGCAGCTCCCAGGAGTATTTCTGCTGCACTGCAGAGTCTTCAATGTAATGGGTGAATCAATAGACTCTATATAACAGTTGCTTTAGGCTTGGTTCGTGAATCTAAGAAACGTGACTTGAGAAGTACATGACAGCCTTGCCTTCTTCTTAGGCTCCCTGCTTCAAAATCTAAGCCACAGTCCGTCCCTCACTGCCTCTAGTCTTTTGGACCTGCCTGGTACAGAACCTGCCCACTGGCCTGCCTTAGACCCTGCCATTGTCTCTTACTTCACTGAGTCCTGAATCAAACAACCTGTGATCAGATTTCCTGACTTGTTAAAAATGAATTGCAGCAATGCAGGCTGAGCATTTGCTTTCACCAGCAAGGGGTGGAGATGTTGGATTTTCTTTTTCCCCATTCAACATTTCCCTGGTAAAACTTGATTTTCTCCAGGTAGCTGTGTGCCTTGCAAATACCTGCAGGTGAAAAGGATTAATCACTTCCTCCACATGTTTCTGCTGAAAGCAATTCCACAACCCCACCCCCTTCCAAATGCTTGAGGCCCACTGCAAACGTGTACTTAGTTGGAAATATTTGTTCCCTTACTTAGGGGCTGGGAAGTTGGTAGGATTGTGCCCTCAATCATAGATGTTGCATGTAACATGCAGTTTGGGCATAAAGAAGTGCTTAGTGTTCTCATCTCCCCCAACTATCATGGTAGCCAATTCTGACATTGATTTTGGTACCATGAACATGTAAAGAAGAAAAATGAATGTTCAACAACACTATTCATTGTACTTTAAAATTGTTCTGTGATCATGACTGTGGATTGTTCACAAAACAATCTAACCCAGAATGCAATCCTAAACTGAAGTTAGGCCGGTATAAGCTAAGCCAGCACAAAGTTTGTCCAGCACAAAGGCTACCATAAAGCGTGTTTGGACTTCTCTTGGAGTCAGGGAGGATGTCTGTGTGCTGGCCTCTCTGACTCTGAGAGTGGTCCAAACATTCGGTGTCCCTTGTGCCAGCCAAACTTTGCTGGCTTAGCTTATGCCGGCCTAACTCAGTTTAGGATTGTGCCCCTAAGTTTATTTTAATGTAGAATACATTTCCATTATTGAAGAAAAAAATATTTCTGAGAAGGCTGTCAAAAAAAAATAACATTATTTGGTATTGTCTTATTTCTTTACAGCACAATTAAAACCCCTGGCCGAAAAAGGTAAGCTGATAAGCCTGCCCCATATCCATCCCAGGGCTCGAAATTGCAGCCGCACTACCCAGGAAAAAGGGAAAAAAATTCCCCTTCCCCCAGGTAGCATGCAGCAGCCCAGATGGGGCTACTCAGAGCTGTGTTACCGAAATTGGCAGTGCAACTCTGAGCAGCTGAATTGGGGCCTCTGGGGATCCTGTCTCCATGTGCCCCCAGGGCCAGGCCACCCACGGGCCCGCCCGTTCCCTGCCTCCCCCCACCCAGTTCTGCTTGTCCTCCTACTGCATTACGCCTCCCAGCATTCTCCCAGAATCCCTGTGCTGGAAGGTTAGGCGGCCACAAGGTTACCTCCAAACCTCCAGGCCTGGGAGACAGGGCAGCAAGGCCAGCACACATCCATACACTGGCCTATCTCCTCACAAAATGGCACAAGCACGCCATGAAGTGCGTTTGTGACATTTGGAGGCCTGCACAAGCAACATGTTCCTAGAGCACGGTTTGGATTGCGCCAGTGGTGTCATTCAAATGATTTAGGAACAGGAACTCACTTTTGAGTTCAAATTCAAATGTTGGAAAAACAACAACAAACAAACCCAGAAGCAGCCATGGAGCCCGTTAGGATCTGGAACGCCCGTTCTGGTCCGTTTCCCCTGAATGACATCACTGGATTGCGCTCTTAGAGGTGCACGTGGCATCTATATATGATGAAACATACTGTTGACTCAGAGGAAAAAGAATTTCTTTTTAAATGAACGTTGATGCAAACAGCAATTATCTGTCTCCTGATGAAATTTGTGTTGTACTTGCTGCATGCTCAGCAATCACTTGCTAGCATGGTCCGTGTACGCAGCCCAGTCGTATAGGCTTGTAGTGCTGGTGGAACAAGTGTTTCGACCTGCCTTAAGGCAGTAGTGAAAGGGCTCATTGCTGGAAGTGGCAAGGGCTACAAATTGGGCTCAACTGCCCTCCTTTGGCTTTGAATGGTTCCAAAATGGAGCAGTTCCAGAAGCGGAGAATATGTTCGGTGTAGGTGGGGGGCAACGCAATGACATGGGGGTGATGTTTCTATGTCACCATGTCATCCAGCCCCAGAAGCCAGGAGGCTTCCATACATCGCTGACCTCCGATGGGATGCAACCAGTGGTGTCATTCAAATGATTTAGGAACAGGAACTCACTTTTGAGTTCAAATTCAAATGTTGTAAAAACAAAACCCGGAAGCAGCCACGGAGCCCCTTAGGATCCGGAACGCCCGTTCTGGTCCGTTCCCCCTGAATGACATCACTGGATGCAACGACAGCCATTTTGGCATTGCTTGCATGGGCAGGGGGCTCAGGATTGTAGTGGGAAGATAAAGTGCTTAAACCTTTACCCCCTGCCATTTTCCCACCAAAAATCACCCTTGAAACGGCGATAGCCCGTGAAGGTACTGTTTGCTTGAATTTGAAAAAGAGTCAGGAACAATGCAAGCACAGTTCAGAGGACCTTGGCTCACTTTTATTATGCTTACTTGAAAAAAATACAGCATAACTGAAATAAAAAGCAAAGCAACCGCAGCCAAAGCATGCTGCGAATCCTTTATTGGGGATATTGAAAAAGCAAGGAGCAGCCCTGAAATAGTGTCACTGGGCAGCAGGCAGGAAAGGGACAGGGTTTCCAATGATCTTATTTATTTATTTATTTATTTATTTATTTATTTATTTATTTATTTGAATAATTTAATATTTTAAGCCACCTTGGGTGCCCCAATATGGGGCAGAAAGGCAGGGTAAAAATTATATTATTATTATTATGCTTTTATAATTATAATTATAATTATAATATTATAATTACCACCTTATAATAATACCCCATCTTATAATAATACTCCACCTTATAATCATACTCCACCTTTCATAAAAGATTTCATAAAAGAACTAAAGGATTATAATAATACCCTACCTTTCCCATGCCGAAACAAATGCCCAAGGCGGCTTACAGAGCCACATAATAAAATTACAATGCAACAAACCATAAGTAAAAACAGCATCACTAGAACCCCTCTTGACCCCTGGAGCAAATCAATAGGCTGCCCAGGACAAGTCACAGATTGGATGAGTTTTATTGACTGCGCCAGACCATTTCAGAAAATGTGAAAACAACAGCCTTGTGGAACATTAAAGATTTGACAAATACAGTATATATCAAGGGATAAGCTGTTATGGACCATAGTCCATTTTGGCAGATCCATGATGTGCCATACTCAGGAGGGGTGTGTATGCGTTTGTCCGAGTGCACGCATGTGTGTAAAAAGTTAAAAACAAGGGTGTCATATAGCAAGCAGGTTCACCAAATGCTTCCTTCATTGCTAACACAATTCAGATGTCACCAGTCTACATTTCTGTTGCAACGAAGCAGAAAAGAGGTTGAAGAAAACAAGGGGGGAAAAAAAACACAGTTACATGGTTTTCTCTGTTGTTTTCAGTTGACATAGACAAAACCAGGCGTTTGTTTTAAAAAAAAAATGTTTTATGGCCCTGCCTTGCCCTGAGAGTGCTGTTCTAATGATAGTGAGACAAATATAGTTTTTCAGTAATCTCTCATTTTTCTGTAGTTTTCCTTTTCACTGCATTTGTAATTAATCAAATTAAATAGCAGTTCAACATTCAACTTACCAATAAGGAAGAGGAAACAAGAGGCAAGGAAAAGATTAAACTAATAATAGAAAATAATGAATTATATTTTCTTGTGCCTTAATTAGTCATTTTTTCCAAAAGAGAAATGTTTCGAGCTGGGTATAAATTTTAAGGAATATGAATCGCCCAGACTTTGTAGCAACTAAAGAGTTGCTCAACAGGAATCCATCAGTGGGTGTTGAAGCTGGCCCAGTGCATTCTGGGTCTGGGCTTTGGGAGAAGAGCCAAACCCTCATTGCCGTGGAGACATGCTCAATAAATCTGAAAAGTACAAAGCTTTATTGCTTTAATTCAAGTAGCATTCAAGAAACTGGAACATGGAGTGAATTGTAGGGCATTTCTGGTAAATAATGACGTGTAACAAGTCTATATATTATGAAGAACAGGCACTATTACGAAATAAATCACAAACAAACATTGAGGGATATTAGATCAGAACTCTGATGTCCAGAAAGTGATGTCTACCACTCGAGGTTAAAAAATTGTTTTCATAATGTGCTAGTAAATCCCATGTTCTGTCTTGTTCAACCAGAAGAAGGTAATTGAGTTCACTCATTCAGCTACAGCTTGCTGTGGTTCTCTGCAGATTTCTAGGAAACTATACAAAACCAAACTGGAAGTTACACCTTCTGTTTCATCATTTTTGTTCTATGTGCTTGCTGGAGGGCTACGCATGCACTGGATTTTATAGGCATGTACTTAGTATCTCAGTTTCATCTCAGTTTCTATGGGAAGTGCAATGGAGGTTTACAGCCCGGTCCTATTCAGAGCCAGCACCAACGGAATGGGTGCTCCACCAGTGTGCACTGTTGCAAAAGCACTGTAAAGCACTTTTGCAACAGCAGTAGTGGCTGGTGCACCAGCTTGTGCACTAGTGGCTGGTGCTATTCATAGGCTGGAGCCTTCCCAAATGTGCCAGTGGTCATTGCTAGGCTGGCTGGAGCAGGGAGGTCAGGGCAAGGGAAAGGTGGAAAGGATGAATATGCCAGGAACTAATATGCCATCTGCCCACCGCTTGCTCTAACCCACCACTGTCCTCTCCACATTCTTCCTCTTTTTCAATTCCTTTTCGTTGAGGAAAAGGAAGTCTCAAGGACAAGGAAGGACAAGGAAGGGCAGAATGGGGAAGCAACAGGGGCAGAATGGGTGGATCAGGCCCAGGAGGAGGCAGGATTGATGGCATTGGTGCACATCTTATCCAAGTCCCTTTCCCGGGCCTGATCCACCTGCATGAATCAACTTGGACTGGCACCGAGTTGACCTGTGGTGGTTCCTAGGGTTTACCCAGGGGCAAGGCGAGAACTGTCCCCTAGAATAAGATCCTTTTATAAAACAAATGTACAAGTGGCGAAAACAACATGCCCCTTTTATCAGACAGCAGGTCGGCTAACCCTTATCTGATCCCCCAGAGAGACCTTGAGCCAACAAATATATATATTTGTTCTGGTGGGGTTTCCCCAGATGTTAAAACAGCACTGCTGTGTTATGCTTTACAGAAATATTTAGGTTTGCAGTATCCAGGTAATTTTAAAAACAGGTGGGTTAAAATACCATTCGTAGCATGATGTATGCCATCATAACCTGTTGCCACTTCATGCCATTCAGAATTACTACCTAAGATTCCCCTATGAACAGTCACCATAAAAGAAACCACATACTTCATCCTTTTTGTACATACTCGTTTATTAATAATATACCTGCATTTAACATTCTTGGATTTCTTTTCATTTCTGTGCATGATTGTCCAAATGATCATAGCACTTTTGCAAACCACAATTGGGGGATTATCCTTTTTGTCTGCATTTTCTGGATGCAGGTCAGCCCGGCCAGGGTGCAAGACACAGCAGAGAGCGCAACCAAGGCCTGGGGCATCCCAGGCGCTTGCACCTTTGGTGGACTGGCCTCAGATGCACTCCCAGGCCGCACTGCATCAGGTGCAAGCAACCAAGCCTCCGCATTGCGGCAGGCTGGTCCTGGTCCTGTTGACAGGCAGCAGCCCCGTCGTATGCACCGCTGCCGTCGAAAGGTGTTGGGGCTTGCAGGGCCGGGCTGCAGGCCTTTCACCACTGTTGCTGCTGAGTGGTAAGTTGGGGTCCCGGGACGTCCCCTGACACAAACACTTGCATTCTATGGGACCATCTGCAAGTAATTTGTGTGGGCAGCCCAGGCCTTGCAATGAGGTAACTGGAGGTGGTCATTTCAGAAGGTAGGCTAGAAAGGGCAGGGCAGATGTCTACTGCTTGCCCACTGCTACCTCACCTGTCTACTGCTACTTAGGAGCATGAAGAGCTACCCTGACACTTCCTTTTCCTCAACACATGGCCTGTAATTGAAAAGGAGGAAGAATGTGGAGAGGACTTTGGTGGGTTAGAGCATGTGGTGGGCAAATGGCATATTAGTTCCTGGCCAGTCCTGCAAGTGGATGATCTATTCATGCTGAATTCTTTCAGGTGTTTGCTCTTGAAGAGTAACTGTGGCAGAAAGAAATCCATAATATTCTCCTTATCCACTAAAAGGATTTTGTGAAGTCACTCAGAGAGGAAACTCTCCAATGCTTACAGGGAAAAATAATACAGTCTAAAAACTGAATACATCAGCATGACACTTTCAATTTTCCTTAAATCTGAACTACCTTTTTGTGATATTCTAATTATCTGTCTGCACTGATGTGCCAGCTATAGTCAAAACTGCTTTCGTTGATATTTTTTTTTTTAAAGAATGACATGTACACATGGATAAACCAGAAGGCTGTTTGCAAATTGACAGAGATAACACAGTCTTTGTCAACAGGCTTCGTGGCAAAAGTGTGTAAACATCCTTCACAAGAGGCATCACTGGCAGGAGAACTGATGAGCACAATGGGGGGGGGGGGGAAAAAGAATCCCAATACATTTTAATGAGACCCTGAACTGGATGAAAGAATGATATTTTGCACTGAAACAATGGTGAAGGAGAAGACTGGGAAAACAGCGCAGGCACGTGTGACGGAATAATTGAAGTGAGTGAAACATAGCAAAAATAATAGACAGGGGCCTAAAGACATCTAAATGCAACAGACCAACCTCGGCGAAAGCCTCTGAGAAGCACTCTTCATTAATGGGAGACGTGTGCTATCAATGCATATTTATTCTCCCCCCACAGTTAGATGGATGCATTAACTTAGAGCTATTCATTGTCAGAAACCCATCAAAAATATACAGCCCATAATTGTTTCTGGCTTGGGTTCATATGACCCCATATTCCAGCTTGCATTTTAAAATAAGGCCTGAAAGAAAGTGAAGGTCCTTTTTATGACGGCTTCTTACGCCGGATTGATGAACTTTCTGTAGCGTTCAAGATCGTGCTGCTCATCTTCCCAGAGATCCTTTGCCTAAAACCCTCTGAATCTTTATCAACAGGATTCGGAGCCCAATCTTGAGGGCTCCATCGCCCACGGTAAAAGTGTACTGCTTGCTCTGGGCATCGTAAATGTGCTGAGGAGGTGGCACTGGTGCTGGCACCACATCACTGGTCCGTGGTAAGTGTTACCTTATGAGATTTTTCTGGATGTGGAGAGGGCATGGTGGAAGGCAGGACTGGGCAGGGGGAGGGAGGAGCGGCCCTGGGAGTGGGGTGGGACTGGTGGCAGTACTCCCCCCACATTTGCACAATAGCAGGCGAAGACTAGAGTAGCCCCATTGTGGGGCCCACAGCTTTCCTTGGGGAAAGGAGAAAAATGTTCCCTTCTCCTAAGGAGACTCGGGCAGCTGATGGAAGTGGCTACGGCTCCCGCAGGAAGCAGTGGTGGCCATTTTGGCTGCCCATGTTATAAACCCATTAAAAATGGCTTTTTTCAAATGGCATTAAAAAAGACGTGTTTGGGTGGCAATTTGCCGAAAGGTTGGTTAGGATTGTGCCCTGTGTTTTGCAACTGACCAAGTGGAAGTGAAATGCTAAAAATCCATGTTTTGCAACTAGCCAGTGCTGAGTTCGTGTTCTGAAAAATCTCAGTGGCTACGGGGATGGGAAGAGGCACATCTTATGGGGGAAATAGCAAAGTAGCCGGGATGTTCTTTCGAAGACCAAGGAAGGAAAAGGTGTTTGCTGAGGGAGAAATGCTAGTATGATGATGCAACCTTTATGGCGGTGAGGCAATTTTCCAAGGAGACCAAAGGATTCCCTGCGAATAAGATGTTTGCAGCTCCAGAAGGAACTCTCAGTTTGAGGGTAACCTATAGAAAATAAAGGAGAACTGAAACACAGAGATGCAGCTACAACTAACTTCCAGGAAAATTGCTGTGAGGGAGTGAGGATGGAAAGCTATTAGGGTCTGTGCCTCAAAGACTTATCGTAAGCTATCATTCACAGCTTGCGAAACCAACCTCTTGCTGTAGAAGATGGCTTCCTGGTTTGGCAATCTTGAAAGACAATCATGACCCCTTCAGCAAGCCCCCAGTGCAATGTTATTGATGAAAACTCAGAAAAGGTTGGGTGGTCTTTACCTAGGGTGTCAAGAGGACTGTCAGGCACACCAGACAAATGGGGAAAAGGAGAAAAAAATGAAAAGGAATCACAGTGGTCAAGGCTTATGGGTACTGTGTGGTCAGACTACATGAGTGAATTTGCAGGTATATGGGAAAACATATGGGAAAGCAAATAGAGGGTGGCTGAAGAAGAGCATAAAAACCACAAGACGTTATAATTGCAGTTGAAGGGCCTGAATCCTACTGAGCCCAATGCGGGCGGTATGCTTGTACCGCCCGTGCCTCTGTTAGAAATGGCGCCATAAAGCACCTCCAACGCCTGCGGTAATTTATTACTGCCAGTGCTGGGGCAGCACCATGGCAACAGCAGCCATGGGCGCCTGGGAGAGCCCTGCTTGCCAGCAAGTGCTGAGTCCACCACTTGCCAGTGATGCAGCTGTTCCGGGTGGAGCAGGAGTGTGTTCCAGGGTGGGGGGAAGGTGGAGCAGGGGCTGGACCAGTGGCGACTCCCGCTACCAGTTCCCACCCTCCAAATAAGGCTGCATGGCCTTACTCGGAGTCTTGCGCCAGAAAAATAGCCCGTGCAGAAGCGAGTAGGCCCATCACCCACCCTGCACCCTTACTGCAGGGAAAGGGAACAAATGTCCCCTTTCCTCGCAGAGGCACCTACAGTTACCTGGCTGTCACGGGGTGCAGCGGTAGCCGCCTGGCTACTGCTGTGCTTCCGGGCAGTCAGGCAGCATCGGATTGGGCCAAAAGACATGTTAGGACTGATTTCTTGTATCAATTGCATGATGAGCTTCATTTGAGCGTTAATTGTCACAATTATGAATCGCCTATTCACCTTCTCTTTATAAAGCATTTTGTGGCATATGCTAAATTAATTTGATACTTACTTATTATAAACCAGAATTTCGGTTACAAGAAATGCAGTTCTTAGTTTTCATTCTTGTTAGACGACATTTCAATTTCACTGTAACACTGCTGACTTTGTATCATCCCTGAGCTAAAAGCTGCTTGCTAATATATCTTGGTTTGGGCCTTGTTAGCAACACAACCTAACAGCGTAAGCCAGATGTATTCAACTGAGCCCCTGAGGTGGCAAGTGCATGGAATGTAGCTCTGGCCCTTTTACGCAAGGTCATTCAACAACAGCATGGATCTCTCATGTGTATACCACACAGTAGGCATGAATAGTTAATAGCAGCAGTGTTATGCTGCCGGAATGCTAGGCGGGACATCTGGGTGATCGACAGCCCGCCTGTCGCATTACGCCATTTGCGTAACGTACGCAAGCGGTGTAATTGGTTACGCAAACGGCGTAACGCTTCGGAACGCGACGGGTGGGCTGTCGATCACCCGGATGTCCCGCCCAGCGTTCCGGCAGCATAACACCGCTGGTTAATAGAATATAACCATGGTTCGCAAACTGTGGGCCAGAACCCAGAAGTGGATCACAAGCCAATTTCAGGTGGGTCGTGAAGCACTGAGAGCAGCCATATTGAAAATATGGGAAGATGGGATGCTGGAAAGGTGGAGGGCTATGCGTTGTAAATAGGCTTTTATTTTTCCTTCTTGATTCACTTTCCTATTGGAAAGTAGCTGAGAAATAACCCAACTTCTTGCTGCATTCTCAGGAAAGCAGCAGGCTCTGGCATCACAATGACAGCACTTCTGGCCATGGCATCACTTCTGGTGGGTCTCGGACAGATTGTCTTTCTGAAAAGTGGGTCCTGGTGCTAAAACGTTTAAGAACCACTAGTATATAATATTTGCATAGTGAGACAAGGCTGAGGTGGCTTGCTTCCTAGTGAATTTATGGCAGAGGCAAACTTTGAATTGGGGAAGTCCTGATTCACAGCTGAAACTCTTAGTAGGATCTGTACCACTGGATTCAGTCATGCAGGCATTCCATGAACAAACAGGAGTGAATCTAGGCTTTTGTGTTCCCTCTGTATGCACACATTAAACACCATGCTCTGTTGTATTCAAAGGATTATGAACTGAACTTCTAACACAGTAAAGTTGGTGTCAGTGATTGTGGATCGTTTCAACTGGTAGTCCCACTCCTTATGCTTTGCTCTAATTAATATGTGAAACAACATACCTGTTTTATCATTTTATCATTCAGAGCATTCTCATTATCCTGCCTCCCCAAAAGGAGGTGATAGAATGCTTATTTCCATGTCATGAAAAGCATCACCTGCTAACTGCTGCAGGATAATTTGCTGTTAAAGGCATCAAAGCAAGCCAGGGCATTTTTTTCTGATGTTGACAGCCCCAGACAAACAATTGTACTCTGTATGTTTGTCCACTGATGGATGAAACTGATGTGGTATAGTGGCTTACAGCCAGTAGTGCTATCCAGGGGCATGCGGGAAAGCGGCAGAACATGGTGTGACGCAACGGGTGGACTGCCAATCAAACGTAAGTCCCGACCAGCGTACCGGCTGGATAGCACTACTGCTTACAGCCCAATCCTATCCCTCTCTACTTCATAGTATGCAGCCATGCCGATGAAGCCATAGCTGAATGCTATGGGGGATGAGACAGCATGGAGCATGCTGCATGCATGCTATGCGGGTGCAATGAGTGGTAAGTAAAAAAACCTTGTTTACTTACCACTTGGTAGGCCTTCTGCTTGCCAGTGGGTCTCCTTGGACCTGCACTAGTTGTAGCTGGTATGAGGAGAGGAAGGGATGCGTTAGGCTGGAAAACGGGGGATAGGATCCCAATGCAATTGACTGCCACTTGGATCTGTCCCAAAACGTCTCCCAAGGCTCCCAAGACCTGCTTCCTCTGCCACCTTGCCAGGTTTGGCACAGGCCAGTTTTGTTGGTGGCAGGTGCCCGGAGCTGCCAACCTTTTGTGTTGGTGGCTTCAAGTCGCCTGGCAGTGGTGCACCATTTCTGGCAGTGCCAGAAATTGATGAAAGGATTGTGATTATGTTAAGGATTACAGCAAATAATATAGGCAAATTGTTTTAAACACTTTGCAACTACTACTACTACTACTACTACTACTACTACTTCTTCTTCCTCCTCTTCCTCCTCCTCCTCCTCCAAAAACACAGTCATTGTCTGGCACTGAGTAATTGCAGGTGCAATCCAAAATGACCATTGGGCTGAAGCATGTGCCCTTTGTCTGCCCAAGAGACAGGCCATATAGCATGCTTGCACCAGCTGGAGGGGCACTGGGCACTGGCTGGTGCAGGTCCATTTCTGGGCGTAGGGGGCAGAATGGGACAGAAGGAGTGTGGTGTAAGGGCAGGGTGGCCTGGAACCCCCTAATTGGGCCGCTGCAGGATGCTCAGACTCATATCTGCAATTTTGCAGGCACAGATCCAAGCGGCCCTACATCCTGCACTTGGACAGCAGTCACGTATGCCTTCTCAAGGGTTTGTTCCCTCACCTAGGAGCGGCACTGTCCTTATCCTGCCTCAGGATTGCACCTTTACTAAAATATTTCGTGAAAGACACACTGTCAAAACCATCCTTACGTAAGTATGACACAAAGTTCCAATTTAGCAGTCTGCTGGCTAGAAAAAAAAAAACACTTACAGCCCAATCCAACTGTGCACTTACCGCAGTGCATCTCACAAGCTGCTGCCTTTAGATCCAGGACAGCATCAGAAAGTGCATGCTGCTGTTGTGCGCTGCAGGACTGCTTGTTGCAGTTTCACACCACACACTCCAGAACTGGTGGAAACTGGCATTCCGTCTCTCCGTCTCCAGATCAGATAGAGCACCTGCGTGTCCTTGAGGTGGTCAGCTT